>JAXQQM020083813.1:0-206823 GCA_034641835.2 Pinus albicaulis | reverse complement strand
ATTTGAGAGCCATTGATGCAGGCCTAGCCTGCAAACCCAGAATCTTTAATCTCTGTGCATATCAGTGTGCATCTCAGTTTTTTTCCCAAACCAAAACTTCAGTAGTTGGCAATTTCACACAATACCATGTGCATGCGGAAGTTTATCTTTCATGAATTGAAACTTATCAAAATATAAGACTCAAACACCATTCAATCTGAATCAAAACTTGATTTTTTTATGCACCTTTTACTTCAGTTAACATTCAACGGTTCAATGCATTAGAGAACTTAATAAAAGCCCCATAAAGGATTTTAACCAATCACATGTATGCAAATCTGTCATGGCAAGCAGTTTAAAGAAATAAATTTTAAACACTATTTAATGAAGTTTATATGGAGCCTCCACGCAAACATTTCCATAACATTGATCCCCACAAAATAACATGTCATCGAACTTTGATCTCAAACTTCAATCAACGTAGTAAGGAATTTACCACTGGCTTAATTCGAGGAATACTTATGCAATTTATAACTCACCTTTACTATTTTCAAGTTTGACTATATCGACTATTGCTCAGCTTTCAACGCTATAACTTCACTTCATATAAAAGCTGTTATTTACACGATTTCTCTGCAACACAGATTAGTTCCTTGGTCGCCCTTCAATCTGATACGTTTTTACTACAATACGCATAACGTTACGCCTTTATTCTTGACCAAATTTGCCTTCTATTTACCTCGATGTTTCATTCAATAGCCATAAATATTATTTTGTTTGGAGCTCTTGGCCGGATTGTTATCTGCATTTAAACGTAATTCAACAGTACACCGACAATACAAAGCTTCAGTTAACATTTAAGTAGGTATCATTCCGCTGACCATAACCATCGCCGTTTAACACTTCGACTACGTACATGGGTTCGACTCACAATGCAAACGCTCCCCCACATTAAACACCTTCTTGACACATTTTAGCTGCGTTCCATACACATTTACCTTTTCCCAATTCGGATTCATAACGCATTCGATTCTTGTTTAGAACTGCGTTATTTCTGCATTACGTTTTCTTTTATCTCGATATCAATTGAAACTTATTACATCAATTCTCCATAGCGCATACCTTTTTTGCGCTAATAAAACACATATTACGCATGTTTTAATACGCACACAACGCTAAAATTTTGCCTTCTCCACGCTGTCAATTCCGCCTTTCTTAATTTCAATACCTTTCTGTAAATCGACTTCCAAAAGTCAATACCAATTTGGATTGAATCTGATTCGATCCACTTCCAGGCTGATCGATCCAGTTTGCAATCTGGGTTTTAAACTTACTCCATTTTCAATCTTGAAGACTGTCTCATCGAACGCTCCTTTATGTTCTATTCTCAATATTCATTCAGGACTCGACCATTTTAATGGAATTGTATTCCAGTTCCACGCTTTGCTATATTTCCTGCAACTTCTTCAGTCCATGATTATCGACCTTCCATGTCATATCCTATCATATCGAATTCTATTAAATAGCAGTTTAATCAATGGATTTCACACACAGAATTCGATTTCAATTTAATCCATACTGAACTGTGGATTCATTCAAATTAGGAACAACCAATCCACCACCTATTCCATGCATTCCACATTCAATAGTTTTACAATTTGGGTTTTAATAATATCCATGCCAAGTATTTAAGCCGAACTGCCAATCCCTTGCAAAGTTGATTCATTCAATTGTTCTTAAACTCATAAACAATGATTTCACAAACAAATTATACAAAGCGTGCATTCTCTGTCTTAAACCCAGTTATAGAAAAATATACACCACTCCATAAATCGAACCATATAATTTCTGAAATCACTTTTCACCTTAACATTAAAAATACTTACAAATTTTCTTCGTGGCCAGATATTCAACAGTTGTGGCCCTTACAATTTGTTGAAGGCTTACAGCCCTGCTGTTCAAGCCTCCTCTCAATCTCACACTCTCCAACTATCTCAATGTGTTTTTCTCTCAAAACCCCCTCCTATTTATACAATTTTAAAAGTAATCTAATTTAATGCTTTATCCCTTCAATTCCTCAACAAACCCCTAAATCTCTCAACATCCCTAAAAGAAAGATTCTTATCCCTAGGACTTAGAAACTAATTCCAACTTAGGCTCCATCATTAATTCTAAATAATCTAGAAACTAATTTCTCTCACATATACAATTTATCACAAATAATTAATTAATCACTCAAAATAATATTAATATTTACATGAAATTTTAATATTTCTTCAAAACATGAAACCCCCTAGCTTAGGTAAAATACAAGGTGTTTTTCTCGGAGCAAATGCTCTTGCATCAGACTCCCCATGTAAGAAAATTCATGACCACCTGGTCATAAGTCTGGATAGTTATTTCCTCCTGGATCCCAAATTTTATTTTGTAATCTTTCTTTGCTTATCAATTGCTTTACTGCTGTTGTTATCTGCTGTTGTCCTCCAGGTTTCCATATTTTGTGTTGTAGTGCTCCACTTGCTCTGCCTTCCAAGTCTGCTACTGTCTTCCTCTTGTTGTCACTCCTTTTCTTTCTTGCTACTGTCTTTCTCTGGGATGTTTTTATCATTAACCTCCTTATCAACTCAATTTCTCGGCCCAGTATATCCTCTGTCTGCTGATTGTTTCCAGCATCTTCAATAAAACATGTTGCTCTAGCTGTCACTATGGATGTTGCTTCAGCTGCCACCATAAATTTCGTCAGCATTGGTTTCACTCCTGCAGATGCTACTCCATATGTTGCTGCCTCCCAAACTTCCTGTCCCTCTGCAACATTCTTTTGCGCGTCACCTACAATTTCATCTGCAACTTCTTTCTTTGGTTCAAATGTCTCCAGCAGACATTTCAGCATTTCATCAACATGCTGCAAATTAACTCCAGCATAATCTCCATCTTCCCCTTCGACAATCTTCAGTAATTGTCCATAATCATCTTGATTGATTCTGGCAATCCAATCAAGTTTTGCAAACACTGCAGTTCCATCCTGTACTACTGTAGTAGCTCCAAAATTTTGTCCATCAGTCTTCTCTTGGCTATACAAACAAGCCAACTCTTTCTTGTCACCCACGGTAACAAGCCTCTGCTTATGAGACATGACTGTCTCATCCTCTACCTGCAACAGTTCTTCTTCTTCCAAGACAATCCTAAATGATGGACTGTCTTCTACATCACCTGTAAACACAATCAAATCGTCAGCTTCAAAATCACAACATTCACTTGTCGATTCAGTCACCAATTTTTCTCTCTGCAGCTCCAAGTCTTCTTCAGGACTCAGCAAATCTTCACTAGTTTTCTCCTCAGCTTCCTCTGGCAACACTCTAGTATGCTGCTCTGAGTTACTTCCTGACTCCTCTCTCAGCACATCAGTATGCTGATTTGCATTCATCATGAGACTGTCAGCTAGTCTCGCCTTCTTACCATCATCTGCTTCATGACTGTCCTTCATGAAAACTTTCCTGCCTTGCTTCCTCAGCAAATTATCCTACACATAAGTCCTCTGCCTCTCCAATTCTCTTCTCTGAAGATCTAGTTTCCTATACAACTAAACAATTTCATTAGGAGTAGAACTCGGAAACTTTACACAATTTTCCATACCTTCACCAGCTCTTAGCCAATCATCAGCTGGTCCTTCTCTCTTTGCACCATCATCCTGATTAGACTCCTTTGTTTCCATTTCCTTCTGAGATATTGCCATCTCATCATTGATCTGAACAGCCTTCAGATTCAACTCTTCTTGAACAAACTCTAAAGCTTGCTCATCTCCCTGTGTTGTACCTGCAAACATACACAACTTATTAGTTTTAAAACTGCAAGACTTTTCAGTCTTGACTGCTTCCTCCAATTCCATCTCTGGCTCAAGAACTCTAAGTTCCTTTTTCAACAAGGCAATCACAATTTGCCTCAACCTCCTCTGCAATTGTCGCCAAATCACTCTCTTTCCCTTCAGTGGAAAGATCCATCCTCCATTCTGGTTTTCCCGCTCTTGCAGCCATTCTTCTAGTACCTGCAATTGTACCTTCATTACTGCAATCTCTCTTTCTCTGACTTCTGCAGTCATCTCATCTCTGTGGCATTCCTCTGAACCGCTTCTCTGATCCTCCATGAGTTTCTCACTCACCATGAGTTGTACTAGCCTTTACGACAACAATCTCTTCTGCTGTCACTTACCTCACCAAGCTCTCCTCACTCAGTCTTTTGGTAAGTACTTGGTTCACTGCCTCTGGAACCTTTTGAGCACTTTCCTCTACTCTCTCTCTGGGCTATCTCTTCAACTCACCTTCTTCTTCAGGACACTGCAATTGTCCTCCTTATCTAGCCTTTAGCTGAATGCCAAGTTCACTGCCATCATCTTCTCTGCAACCATAAACTTCAATTCATAAATTTCAAAAAAATCATCTCACCTTTAAGATCTTGCATGATCGTGTCCTCCTTTCACTTCTGCCATCCTGTTCACTTGCAATTGTGTATGTTGCATATCAGATTTCAAATCTGATCTTCCTCATTCATCACACATTCAAAAATACATTTCAGTTCAACAAACCTTCTTACATTCATTCAGAAAAACAAACATATTCTATTTCAACAGAGCCAAGCTTTGATACCAAAATGACGCAGGCCTAGCCTGCAAACCCAGAATCTTTAATCTCTGTGCATATCAGGGTGCATCTCAGTTTTTTTCCCAAACCAAAACTTCAGTAGTTGGCAATTTCACACAATACCATGTGCATGTGGAAGTTTATCTTTCATGAATTGAAACTTATCAAAATATAAGACTCAAACACCATTCAATCTGAATCAAAGCTTGATTTTTTTTTATGCACCTTTTTCATCAGTTAACATTCAACGGTTCAATGCATTAGAGACCTTTATAAAAGCCCCATAAAGGATTTTAACCAATCACTAGTTTTATTGCTTGGTCTCTACCATACACATGTATGCAAAGCAGCTTAAAGAAATAACTTTTAAGCACTATTTAATGAAGTTTATATGAAGCCTCCATGCAAACATTTCCATAACATTGATCCCCACAAAATAACATGTCCTCGAACCTTGATTGCAAACTTCAATCAACGCAATAAGGAATCTGCCATTGGCTTACCTCGAGGAATACTTATGCAAATTCATAACGCACCTTCACTATTTTCAAGTTTGACTACATCGACTGTTGCTCAGCATTTAACGCTATAACTTCACTTCATATAAAAGATGCTATTCACACGATTTCTCTGCAATTCAACACAACACAAATTAATTCCTTGGTCGCCCTTCAATCTTGTACGTTTTTACTACAATACTGCTCTGCGTTAACGCCTTCCATTGCTGACCAAATTTGCCTTCTATTTGCCACGCGTTTTATTCAATAGCCATCGTATTTTGTTTGGAGCTCTTGGCCGGATTGTTATCTGCATTTAACTGTAATTCAACCAACGCCTCAACAATACAAAACTCAGTTAACATTTAAATCGAAATTATCATTCCGGCAACCATAACCATCATAGATTTAACACTTCGGCTACTGTGCATGGGTTCGGCTCACAATGCAACTGGCTCACACATTAAACTTACCTTCTTGACACATTTAGCTTTGCGTTCCTTACACATTTACCTTTTCCCAATTCAGTTCATAACGCATTCAGTTCTTGTTTAGAACTCTGCGTTATTTCTGCATTACGTTTCAACATCTCCACGATATCAATTGAAACTTATTGCATCAATTCTCCACGCTGCCTTCTGCACCTGCGCTAAGGTTACACCTGCCTTCTGCATGCTGCCTTCTGCACCTACGCTAAGGTTACACCTGCCTTCTCCACGCTGTCAATTCCGCCTTTCTTAATTTCAATACCTTTCTGTAAATTGACTTCCAAAAGTCAATACCAATTTGGATTGAATCTGATTCGATCCACTTCCAGGCTGATCGATCCAGTTTGCAATCTGGGTTTTAAACTTACTCCATTTTCAATCTTGAATACTGTCTCATCGAACGCTCCTTTATGTTCTATTCTCAATATTCATTCAGGACTCGACCATTTTAATGGAATTGTATTCCAGTTCCACGCTTTGCTATATTTCCTGCAACTTCTTCAGTCCATGATTATCGACCTTCCATGTCATATCCTATCATATCGAATTCTATTAAATAGCAGTTTAATCAATGGATTTCACACACAGAATTCGATTTCAATTTAATCCATACTGAACTGTGGATTCATTCAAATTAGGAACAACCAATCCACCACCTATTCCATGCATTCCACATTCAATAGTTTTACAATTTGGGTTTTAATAATATCCATGCCAAGTATTTAAGCCGAACTGCCAATCCCTTGCAAAGTTGATTCATTCAATTGTTCTTAAACTCATAAACAATGATTTCACAAACAAATTATACAAAACGTGCATTCTCTGTTTTAAACCCATTTATAGAAAAATATACACCACTCCATAAATCGAACCATATAATTTCTGAAATCACTTTTCACCTTAACATTAAAAATACTTACAAATTTTCTTCGTGGCCAGATATTCAATAGTTGTGGCCCTTACAATTTGTTGAAGGCTTACAGCCCTGCTGTTCAAGCCTCCTCTCAATCTCACACTCTCCAACTATCTCAATGTGTTTTTCTCTCAAAACCCCCTCCTATTTATACAATTTTAAAAGTAATCTAATTTAATGCTTTATCCCTTCAATTCCTCAACAAACCCCTAAATCTCTCAACATCCCTAAAAGAGAGATTCTTATCCCTAAGACTTAGAAACTAATTCCAACTTAGGCTCCATCATTAATTCTAAATAATCTAGAAACTAATTTCTCTCACATATACAATTTCTCACAAATAATTAATTAATCACTCAAAATAATATTAATATTTACATGAAATTTTAATATTTCTTCAAAACCTGAAACCCCCTAGCTTAGGTAAAATACAAGGTGTTTTTCTCGGAGCAAATGCTCCTGCATCAGCCATTTTCATTATTGGTGGTTTCTCTCACACTTGTTAACAGTTCACGTCATTGACTGGTAATCAAGTGGATTCTACCATGTTCAACTTCAACACATTTAATCACATGGATAGAATCGTACTAGTTCGGGTAGTGGAAATCAAGACCCTGGATCTAGTTTCGATCATCCAGGTTGAGAGGACTTTTATTATTCATTATGTAGTAGACTATCATTACGGATGGTTGCATCCATGCTGTGTCTAGACTATCAATGTAATATTAAAATCATTTTTGTATCATAACAAGTTTAGTTAGTTTTGATCTATGTATGGGAATGCCTACCTCAGTGATGATATATATATATATATATATATATATATATATATATATATATGATTTGCATTGAATGTTTTTACAGGGTTCCGACTGGGGTGTCCACAGGCTAATCCTTGAAATGATAAAGCACATCACTCTTCGAATGCTCTCAGACTTCGCACTTTAGGGGGCAATTTGTTACACTAAAATTTGTCATCATGGTGTTTTAGTACTCCCTTGGAATTCTACAACATCAAAGTTCCTAAAATCAAGCCTTGAAATTGAGAGAAAAGCTCATAAAAGTCTTAAAAACACTTGTACCACACTTTCTCTTAACATTGCCTGCGGTGCCGCACCTTTTTGCTCTAAATCATTAAGGGTGCAGACCCCTGTAAAAGGTAAAACAAATGCGAAAAGTAACATTTAGAAGCCCAACAATCAAATCGTTTTAATAACGTATTTAGGTCAAGGCTCGCTCTATTGCGATGTTCATTCTTCTCATTATGGGAGCCACTCTTTGACTGGAGCCTAACCTTCTGGGGTGACATTCTATCCTTGTGGAACTAATTTTTCCGGGTAAATTGGGGCTACAGGCAGCCTTCGTATGTTGAGTGTGTGGAGAGGAAGAGTTAGTGAGTTATGTACTTTGAGAATTTTTTAGAGAAAATGTTGTAGAGACCTACTCTTAATCGATCATTATGTAATGATTACACACCTATGTATTTTAGCTGTGGAGAGTGTACTATCAGAAGAGAAAAGGAATGTACCGTCTTAATTCTATGGCATTTCTGTAATGCATATCGACGCTTGATATACTGTAAGGCTCTTCTTTATCAAAGATAATATGAATGAATACTGTTTTCTCAATGAGTTATTTAGTTAAATAGCTTATTTATCATGTTTTATCAACAGGTTATTTAATTAATTATCTCATTTCTTGAATTCCTTGATCATCTTGATAGATGTTTGGTTCACGAATTAATTTTAATTATGTAGGTGCTTTTGATCTTTTCTTGTGTTTGTGATTGCAGATCCTTGATGACGAATTTCTTCAAGCCACTGGAAAGAAGATTATTGCTGGACTACAAGTAGGTTTCTAAAACCCTGTTATATTTAATTCAAAATCAAACAGTATCTAGAGAAAATAGTTTTTATTTGTCCGTTTGTTGCTAGCTGTCCGTAGGACACTGGGAGGTCTATCTTGTCCGCAAGAATGACTTATCCATCCAACAGGAGTTCCACGAGATTCCAAGTTAGTTCATTTCCCCCCTCACCCTGGTGTTGAGTCTCTTGAGAACCTTCCACTGAGAATAGTTCTGGTTTTGGTTAAAATTTTGATGTCGCCGACTTCGTGAATTTCATTGCATATGTAACTGGATAAAGGGTGAAATAACCATTTCATTTATTTGTACAATTTACGCTTGCGAGTAATTATCCCATTGTATTTTCTATTATCTTTAAATACTGGGTTGTGTTATGGGTTACCAACCCCTATTTTTAAAGTTGTACTTTTGTTTGATATTAATTACCTGTTGGTTTTATTTTTAAAGAGTGAATACCTTACTTTGTAAATACTTCTGGAGGTTTCCTGAGCGTGAATACTAATAAAGATACTTATAGTTTAATTTCTTATAAAGGTCTCATTATATTGGTGAATTGTGTTGTTTCTTTCCACATTATTTTCGTTATCGCTCGTATCCCTTTGAATTTATACGGTTACTCAAAAATATAATCATTCATTGTTGTGATAGGATCCTATTGTGCAACTTAGATATGAAGAACTTATGTATATGCATAGCTATGATATTTTCATCGTGGATTTCAACAACCTATTTAATAATTGATATGTATTTCATCTATTTCGAAATATACTAAACAATCTAGTTTTTACATTACCAGAGAAGTAGTTATGACCTTTATTCTATCTTTATCTAAATATGGTGGTGGCTAATGTAAATAATGTAACTTACTAGGTTTATGTAATCTGCTCGCTCCTTTCTACTATGAGATTAATTATAACAATGTGTTGTATGTAATTGATGTGAGATTCCTATATTGTTTCAATAGTAGTGCGCACTTGTTATATGTAGACTATTTCTAATTTCAAGGAGTTAAGTCTGGTGTTGAACGATATATTCTTTTCAAGTATACTACACATCTTCATGAGTATCTCGTTTATTTACTCCATCATAATCCTCACTGAAAATAATTAGAGGAATGCCTGTTTGAAATTAGCCACTGACCCCCTTACTATTTAGTGGTCTATATTTACAAATTTTAAATGAATTCTGAAATATATTTTTTTTCTTCTCATACGTGAGACGAAAGATTAATATTTTTTTTTTGTTTCCAAAATTATCCTATTTAGTGAGTAGCGACGAAAATAATAAGTATAAGACACATTAATTTAAGAATATGCATTGTTGTGAGAACTAAGAAACCTTGTAACATATTAACTAATCTGACTAACCATTAAATTTACCCTACTCTTAGAAAATCAATCCACCTTCATTTCATTATCTAGTTGAACATGTACCTTAACACTTCATCATATTATCCATGCCTATCCAATTATGTATCTCAAACATGTTAACTGTAGTTAAAATAAAACTTTAACTTGCAAAACTACTTTTCACCTTACCATTCAGATAGAGTTGGATAAATCTAGTCACAACATGCTTACTCTCATAATTCATGCTATTACGATTTTTGACAATACAATGTTCAATAAAACATATTCAGTTAATCCCTTTACCTTATATAAGCATAAATGATTTTACGGGTTATAGTATTCTGATCTCATTTAGATCTTAATACTATAATCATCAACAATTCTAATTCTATTTCTCTGAGAAATCCTACTTGTATTTCCTTTCATAGTAATTTTATTTCTAATTTAACAGTAAAAGATATCACTTGAATACTACCTAAGCGATATCAAGCATGCTCTTACTATAATCAAAATAATTAGTTATTTTCTGCTCATACCAGTGCACCAAACATTCATCATTCCCTGCAAATTTATCCCATAACATAATCCAATGTGAACATACGTTTATGTAAACTTGAGCACAATAAGGTTAACCATAATCTATTACACATAAAAGTGTCATATAACAAACTTCATAACATATTCATAGATCTCACCAGATAATTGTATTCGAGCTCATGGTTGGACCTATACTGGAGCGAGACACTAGTTTCCCAACCTTGAACTGTCCACCAGTTCCCCCCAAGCCGAGATTTTCTTGCCAAGGAATCCAAACCCTATGTTGATTCCTTCCATCGGTATTTAATACCTTTCTTTCATGATAAAGTTTCCTTTAGCGTCATCCCACTTTTGTGGACCTTTTTATCCACTTTCCCACGCTTTTCCATAAAGCCCACCTTTCTCTCCTATGACGGTTTTATGCTTATCCTAGCTTAGCATCTTTCTCCAACTAAGAAAATTAATGAATTTTTCTCTCCCATCCATTAAGATTATCTAGAATTCATGTATAATTCTTATCATGAAAGAATTATCCAATCTCATTTACCAATGAGATTTTAGATGGAAAGAGTCTCATTTCTAGGCGTCTCATTCTCAAGTACATGCATCCCATTTATTTATTAATAATTATTCATTTACATAATTATTCCCATATTTTCCATGGATTTTCCGCCATTCTATCCAATGTAACTTAGTATAAACAAAAATGTATTATAGCAATGGAGGGATATTACATGGATCCAATATGAAAATTTTGAAACAAAATCCACAACGATGATGAGGGTTGTAACCTTTAGTGAGGGAGTATGAGATTTTGTTTGGTAGGAACTGATAAACTTGATCAGGGGGTAGTAGCTTCCTTCCAGTAGGAGCTGGAGAATGAGTGGAGGTTGTAGCCTCCTATAGGTAGGTGCATGCGTGTTGACAAGGGTATGCGGCCGTATAAAATGTAAGAATACTTTATTATAATAAAAGAAGAAGACAAAAGGAAAACAATGATGGTTTTCTCCCACATTGGGTTTCCACCTAAAATCTTGGTGTCATGTGCTCATGTATTGATTTTTTTTTTCATATTATGTTTTACATACTCTTACACTTAATGATTTACTGAATACATTATAACCTATAACACTATGATCTACTAATGAAGTAATGGTCCAAGAAAACTATGAAAGAATAATTTAAGTTAATTTAAATTGGGAATGAAATATTGATTCACCCCCCGAGTATTTCTAACAAATGGTATCAAATTAGGTCTCTCCAATAAATCTTGATCATTTGAAAGTATATCAAGAACCATAGGAATAAAGCTCAAGAAGAAGGTAATACAAAATATGAGGCCAAGATAGGAAAGCAGTGATAATGATGAACCAGATGTCGTGGAAATATATGCATTCATAGATCAAGGGAAATCAATACTAAAACAAGGAAAGTCATAAAAAATGGATAATAAGGGCACATACAAAGGATGAGGCCAAGATAGGAAAGCAGTGATAATGATGTACCAGATGTCGTGGAAATATATGCATTCATAAATCAGGGGCAATCAATACTGAAACAAGGCAAGTCATAAAAAATGGATAATAAGGGTATTATCATGCTTAATTATGCTAACAATATGGAATGGAAAGAAAATATGAAGTCTAAGTTAATGGACCTTGGATATGATGTTTGGAATTTAGTAGGTAATGGTTGTACTAAAACTCCCCCATCAGGTGAATAATTGGAAAATAATGGTAAAGAATTAAATGAAATTTATTGTTGCTTATCTCAGTCAGAATTTTATAAATTTATGCATTGTGAAACCACAAAGGAGGTATGGGATAATCTATAGACAATCCATGAAAGAGGAAGAAAACAAGTAAATGAATATTTCTCATCAGGTAAATCGATAGGTAATATTGTTCCTGAGACATTAAATGAATCTAAAGGAAATTATGATTTTATCAAATTAAGAATGAAAGTAGGAGAGGGTAGAAATATTGAAGAAGGAATGAGGAAGCAATATATGGAAAAGGAAGATTAGTGTCAAATATTGGAAGTTGAGGTAAGCATTCTAAAGGGTAAATTAATAGAAAAAGACAAATGTTTGAAATTTGATGATAGTACGAAGATATTGGACAATATTCTTAACAATAAAATATCCCCCTCCATCAAATCTGGCCTTGGTTTTCATGAATCTGTTAAGGGTGAATCTAGTTCAAAAGCCTATGTAAACAATTTCGAGGATAACAAAGAAAACTCGGATAATCTGGTTAAATAATTAAGAAATCAACCAAACCAACAACAAAGGAATGCAATTTTTCAAAGGAAACCATTTTATCCCAATAATAGAAACAACAATTGATTCTCTCCTTTGATCAATGATATTGAATGTTTTATCCGTCATAACTATGGACACATTGCAACCAATTGTAGGAGCATATTTTTTAGATCCAAAGAAAATAGTTACTCTTCAGGAAGATCATTATCTCCTAGGCACCCAAGTTTCTTTTAGGGTTTTTTTTACATGAAAAATATTTGGTCACAAAGCTATTGATTGCAATAGGAGGAATATGAAGAAGAAATATTATGATTCTCTTAATGCATTCTCTGGTCATGTAAGGTTTTATATATGTAAAAAGTTTGGCCATGTAGCAAAAGAATGCAAGAACAACACAATGAATTCATACAGACAAGTAGATTACATCCAAAGAAAGAAACCAAACAAGAATATTTTCATTAAAAGACATAAAAAATATGGATCCATTAACACTACTCATCTTGAGCAGAATAAAGAGGAAAAAGTAAGGTTTGGCGTTGCTCTATGTTCATTTGGAGAAGAAGATCAATGGTACATAGATAGTGGATTCTCTCATCACATGCATCTAAATAAGAAAAAAATTATCTCTCTTAAGAAAAAATGGAGGTTAGATTATTATTGGAAATTATTCATCTACAAAGGTACTAGGAATGGGTAATGCTGATATTGATGTTAAGAATATAGAAGAAGCTAATGTATTATTGGTTGAGGGGATACATAAAAACATTCTAAATGTAGGTCAAATAGTTGACTAAGGGCATGTAATCATATTTACATCAACCGTATGCAAGATTATAGAAGAAGACACTAGAGAAGTTATAACAAAAGAATTAAAAAATGCAGATAAACTATATTTACTAAAGAAGAATCCAGGAAAAAAATAAGAGGTATAGCTCCTCTTCTTCAAAATTAGAGTAAAAAAAAAAGTCCCAATTGCAATATATTATATCCAATGCTTATTTCTAAAAGCAATGGAGAAGTACATATGGAGTAATCAGGTCCACGAAATTTGTGGTGCATGATCTCAGGGGGAGCATTGCATTGATGATGATTTCATATGTTGATTATTTATTTGGTGATGATTTATGCTACTAATGTTGCATCTGTGATGTATATAATAATATATGACATGTTCAGGGGGATATGCTCATTTGATACAATTTCTCATTATTGGTATTATGGTTCTAACATTGGTTTATTGAAGAATATTAATCTATGATGTATTGGCGCTGAAGAAATGGCATAAGTTCTCAGGGAGCCTCTCTTATGCTCCCAATAGCTCATTATTGGCATGAACGCTACTTATATGATATGATCTATAGTTGTGATTAGTCTTCTTTGGTACAATTCCTTCTATTGGAGATAAATAATTTTGTCACTATGGCATAGTTGAACTATAATGAGTTCATTATTGTTGTTGATCGATCTTCTTGCATTTGTTAATGGTGATTGGCAATTGGGTTACTTCTATATCTGTTGTTGTTGGTTAGCACGTGTACATATTACATGGTTATGAAGATCTCATATATCTTCAAGGATTTGCATACATGTTGATCGCACTATGTTATGATTTTGTTTAATTTCTAATGATGCTTCAAAGCTCTATTGGTGTATTGAATGGCCATCATGTTTTGTATTTATATTTGTTGATAGATGCCATGTATTGATCCTACATATGTATCAAGATTCTTCCATTATTTAGTCATGGTCATGTTGAAGTAAAATTGGTCAATGGAGAAGAAGTAGATATCAGTTAAGGAAAACCATGTATTTGCTGCAACAAGCCCTATATTTGTTATAGAAGATCATATGAGGGCCCAGTATATGCTTAGGGGGAGCATGGTCAGTTGAGATTTTTTTCTCACATCATAAGATTAAACTAGTATTATTGCACATGTTAGGGGGGGTACTTCTCTCAACATGGTTCAACCCTTTGCCATTTATGTCAATGGGGGTAGAGGACTTGGTATTTTGTAGGAGATTTCCATCAAGTCCAATGGGGGAGATTGTTAGAATTATGACTCTTGTGTTTTCCTTGATCTCAACCTCATCACAATATGGTTACATCCATCAATTGTATGGCTTTATATTTTCATGGATTGTATGGATTGTTAGAAATTTTTTGTTCATGATGATATGTGTGCATAATGGTTAACAGTGCCTAGTGCAGGATTGATTGGTTGAGTTGCAAAGGCTTGAATGAGGCTTGAAGTAGTATCTTAGAGCCTGGAAGAAGTTTGGAGGTGAGTATAGGTGTTGATGAAAGTGTGCAAGTAACTGGGAGAAGTTCTAAGATGAAGAATTATTATTTTCTCCTAGGCTCCACCCCAGCCGCATGAAGGAAGGATCATGGGTGCAACTTGACAGCTTCAACCGATAATTTCCAGTCTCATGCGTGTAGCTGGGAAGGTTTCAACTAGGAATTCTCTTCATCGCTGGTGCAACCACACTTGTAGGTAAAGAAAAATAAAAACCAAGAACGAATCCATGGTTTCACCCATAAGAATTCACATATACAGGGTGGAATTGACATGGTCCATTTTTTCATTAGTTTCCTTGCCTGTGGTATTTTAAGATCAATGATTTTTGTCCTGAGTTATTTATGGGTTTAAGTGTTATAAAAGGAAGAACGATACAAAAATTTGGTGTGCATTCAATGATTTATTTTGTGACTTATCTTCAGTAAGTGCACAAAATGGTATGAAGAGGCACAAATCTGCGTGACAACTATAGATCTGATGGAGGATAAATAACTTGCTTATATAATGTGTGATAACCAATGATGTTTTGTGATTTGACATATTGAATATATAATGTTGATTTGACCTAGTATTCTAACATGTTTGTTTCATAGAAAAGGAGGTTTATAGTTGATGCTAGAGGGTTCAATGGTAGATATATGTATGTTCATCATAATCAATGCACTATTTATTTTTTAATGCGCTACAAAGATATGTTGATCAAAGTTCAAGGTGATCATTGTTAGTTAGATTTATTAGCATAATATACAATGACTTGTTGCAGAGATAAGTAATTTATCCTAACAATGTATGCAAATACTATTGTCTTGGCAATATGTAGAGATCAGAGTGATAGTATATGCAAAGATCATAATGTGGTTTGAAGAGTGGAAATATATGAGTTACTTGCTTGATGACAATGACTTGTTTTTATGCCTTGTATTTTCCTAGAATATACAGAGATCAACATATCAGTTAGATGAATATGATGTTGAATATTACCTTCTTATAGATTGAATGTTTGTAACATATTTAGTAGTGCAAATCTTGCTTATACTCTTTGATGTTATAGCATAAGAGCATAGTTGCTTGTACATAGTAGAAAAATCTTGATGAGTCTATAATAATGCTACCATATGTAGGATACATGGAAAATATTGAGGATTTGTGTGCTAACCATGATGATTGCAAGGTCTAGGAGATTATGAACATAAATCACTTTAGGTAGAGATTTATGTGATTGATTTGTCTAAATCTGATAAAAGGTTGAAATATCTCTCTAGCTTCTAGTATGCAGAGGTTGTGTTGTTACTATGAATGAATCTATGAAATCAATGCTTAGTATTGTGACTAGGTTGTTGGTATGTGTACATAGATATGAAAACAATATGCAGGGACTATGAATGTTTATCACATGGATATAGCATGAAGGTTATTGTCTTTACAGTGAATGGTGATTAAAATATTCTGATGTACATGGTAGAGATTGTATGTGTCTTGAATGGTTGAATATTGAAGAGGTTCTATGTTGATCAATGAATGAATATATGTCCTTGGTTGTTTTCTGAATAGGGTTTTGTAGAGAATATCAGGTTGTCAATATTTCCATGACTGTGTTTGACAAAGATCAATAGTTGTGACAGATATTAATAATGCTACTTGAATATGTTTCTTGTCATATGAGCATGATGACAGAACCTTGATAAGCCAGTCTCCTTAATGTTGTGAATGTGATTAATGATGGATTGTGGCGTGTGTTGATGACAATATTGATTAGTTAGGCATGGGATTTATTTTGTAAATATTTTTGAAAGAAGGATTTGGTTTGGTAATCATAAGTGGTATGTTTGGTATTTGGCTTAGAAATGACAATGAAAATAAACATAGGATTTTGATGGTTTGATGAAGGATATTAGCTTCATCTATGTCACTAGATCTTAACACTTGATAGGGTTTAGCTCGAAAATATTTGGTATCACAATGATTTAGTTGTGCATTGGTTTGATCTAGTTGTAGTGGTTTGATTGGTATTCAATAGTTGGTATTCAGTGACTGTGATTCAGAATACAGTGTGATTCAGTGATTCAATATTGGTATTGGTATTTAGTGATTCAGTATTTGGTATCTTGGTACATGGTTAGTGTGGGTGGTGGCCTGCATGTTTTGATGGTTAATTGAGGCAGGTGGATCTAGTATGAAATTTTTGAAATGCATTCCATAGTGGTGCTGAGGGTTGTAACCTTTAGGGAGGCAGTAGGAGGTAGAAGCTCCCTTCCATTAGGATTTGGATAACGAGTGGAGGTTGTAGCCTACTGTAGGTAGGAGCCTACATGCTGGAAAGAGTATGTACCAGTACAAAATGCAAGAATAATTTCTTATAATAAAATAATAAGATATAAAGATAACAACGATGGTTTTCTCCCACAATAGGTTTCCACCTAAAATCTGGATGTCCTTAGGTGTTGATGCGTTTATTTGTTTTGCATATATATGGTTTACATGCTCCTACACAATGATTTATTGAATAAGCTATAATCTATACCATTGTGATCTACTAATGAAGTAATGGTCCAAGACAACTGTGAAATTAAAGAGTAATTTAAGTGAATTTAAATTGTTAATGAAATATTGATTCAACCACCCCTCTCAGTATTTCTAATAGACGTGAAAATAAATCCCATTCCTTCTCCAAAGAGACATAAGAGCTATTGAATCTATGGGATCAAATAATACTTCTATCGTTCTTAAAGTTCCAACTTGCTTTAAAGCAGTGATGATTCTGCAGATTCTAGGATTCTTCGTGGTAACCAATGTTATTTTTGCAACATCATTAACAGCCACAAAAAAGGAAAATAGAAGGCCCTCCTTCAACTCCATCTCCTTATGCTCATAATGTATCTTCATGGGCATTAAAATTCAAAAAAATAGAAACATGCATTTTTATGGCGATAAGGTTCAGAAGCCCGTTAATCCAAGTGTAGTGATTTTGAAAGGGTCATTTCAAAGGAGGTCATCGATATACTATTCTAGGTCAGATTTGTATAATAACAGAGATGTTTCCCATGGGATCATGAGGGTTATGCATACATCTGAGGAGAAATCTCATCATATGAACTTAGTAGTTGTAGCTACACCCACGATGATCACTCAAATCACCACATATTGGCTACATGATTATCATCACTAGGCTTCAGCCATGGAATTCATTTTCCTAAATGGTCTAGATGATATCAATGTCGCATGATCATCAACACCATTCAAACCTTCTCCTTTCCTGCAATTATATTTTCTTGTTCCTCACATCGGCAAATATTTACCAACATTGAACAATGTCAAGTGATCAAACATGCAGGTGATATTAATCTCCTTTCTTGATTTTGTGTTGCTAAATAAGTTTATATATATATATATATATATATTAGAAAAATAATTTTATTGAAGATAATTTTAACTATGAATATAAAGATTGTTTGTGTTTTCTATGTTAAAAGTTGTCTTATGATTTCGCAATAAAATTTAAAAATATTTAGTTATAAATATGACTTATTTTCCTAGACCCAAAACATGAAAGCTTAAGGGAATTTAAATATAAGGATTTAGTTTTCTTTAAAATAAATCAATAAAATTGACTATTTTCAATATCAATTAAAAACTAAGCTATAATCAATTTTACCCATCTCTTTAATATATATATATATATATATGGTGAATTAGATTGATCAAGGGTTTGGTACTATTTTTGAGCATTCCCCTCCTCTTGTCTATAAATCTCCCACATTTTATCGAATATACCCTAAAATTATTAAATTATTTATTTTAAAATAAAATAAAAAATCTTTTTTGCTTTCTAAATAAAATTCTGCTGATTTGAATTCCCCTTTCGATAAACATAAAATCCCATCTTTTTTTTGTTTTCCTCTGCAAAATATTTAGTAATTTGAATGAATCTCATGACATAAAAGGCCCCTATTATATACATTTGAGTTCGAGTTTCCACTGATATAAAATCTATTTTCTACTCGAAATAGAGAGGGCGTGCGATCAGTTTTTGTGTTAGATATATTAACATATGGTTTATATTTTTGGAAACCAAATGAATATAAAATAGGTTTCTATTACTTGGACTATTGTTGGTTACTTGAGAATTCAACTACAAGAATATCCTAATCACTCTCACCTAAACTTTTTCTTTAGGATAGTTTTTCTAAAATTAAATTAAAATCAAGTTGCTCTTGGAATTCAGCACTCTAAAATCGGTTTCTCTAGGTGCTCTAACTGTTTCAACTCTCTTTGATTTCTAGTGATGTAAATTTTTCGATATTAATATAATTGTTTATAACTTAAAAAAAGGGTTGTGCTGGGAATTCAATCTGAATCCTAAAATTGGTTGATATATCTTGCTAACTTAATGCCTCCACGGATATACAATATATATCCTGTGCTTTCATTGTTGGGTATCACTGTTAATGTTGATATTTTCTTCTCACACCAGTGGTGTTTTATCTAACTAAGATTTTAGACCAATCTTTAAGAGTGGGTTTTCTATTATCTTCATTTTCTTTGGTTGAGTAGAAAGTGGTAGATCGCTCAAACATCATCCATTGATATGGGTTTTTAATATTTTGTCAACAATGAACGGATTAGTCGTATGGAAAAATTTGGTTTTATTAAGCTATATGGTTGATTTGGATGGAGTTTGTTCATTGAGTTCGATTTGAATCCTAAAATTGGTTGATATATCTTAGCCAACTTAATGTCTCCATGGATCTAGAATATATATCCTATGCTTCCATTGTTGGGTACCACTGTTAATGTTGACATTTTCTTCCCACACCAGTGGTGTTTTATCTAACTAAGATTTTAAACCAATCTTTAAGAGTTGGTTGTTTATTATCTTCATTTTCTTTGGTTGAGTAGAAAGTGGTAGATCACTAAAACATCATCCATTGATATGGGTTTTTAATATTTTGTCAACAATGATTAGTTGTATGGAAAAATTTGGTTTTATTAAGCTATATGGTTGATATGGATGGAGTTTGTTCATTGAGTTCAATCTGAATCCTAAAATTGGTTGATATATCTTAGCCAACTTAATGTCTCCACAGATCTACAATATATATCCTGTGCTTCCATTGTTGGGTACCATTGTTAATGTTGACATTTTCTTCCCACACCAGTGGTGTTTTATCTAACTAAGATTTTAGATCAATCTTTAAAAGTGGGTTGTCTATTATCTTCATTTTCTTTGGTTGAGTAGAAAGTGGTAGATCACTGAAACATCATCCATTGATATGGGTTTTTAATATTTTTTCAACAATGAGTGGATTAGTCGTATGGAAAAATTTAGTTTTATTAAGCTATATGGTTGATATGGATGGAATTTGTTCATTGAGTTATAAGCTTGAAATTATTAAAATTTAGGGTTTTCCTTTATCTTAATCATAAATTATAGTCTCTGTGTAGGTGAACATATTGTTTAAAGGAATCAATCATCTATAAAATAAAGAATTTCCTACTTGGGTTTATTTTGAGTGGTCTATATTGTGAACATCAATAAATTTATAGCATGGTTGCCATATATTATATAAGAGTTAATTATAATAATGAATTTATTTTTATTTGGGATGCCTAGATTGTGAATATCAATAAATTTATATTTATAGCATGGGAGAGTTATTTATGAAATGCCATTGTTGTTGGTGTTGTGATCATAAACAATATTTGCATTGGGTGAAGAAGATTAAGCCAGATCATATTCCAATCAAGTTGGTTGAAAAAGGAAAAGTGTTGTGATCATAAAAAATATTTGCATTGGGTGAAGAAGATTAAGCCAGATCATATTTCAATCAAGTTGGTTATAAAAGGAAAACCACATCTGTAAAATGGGGAGATTATTGAAGATCGAAAAAAACCAAAATACTATAACAAATTCGAGGAGGAAAAGCACTATATGGAATCAAAAACCAACAAAGTGTTGAAGAAGCATCTGTGTGCTTATCTAGGCATCCCAAGGGACAATATTTGTCAACTTTTTGCAAATAGGGTAATAAATTAAGAGGAATTTAATCTAGGGAAAATAATTATGGTAAATCATGTTTCAATTAAATTTGTATCAGGATAGTTTACCTTCCCAAAAATTCATAGTTACTGAGTGCGAGTACCACATGTGATAATTATTGCTACATCATTCATTTTGTCAAAAACAAGCTTACTTATTTGTCTTCTAAATTTTACGTGATATAATAAATATTGAATAAACAATACAAAGAAAACACATTCTAAAACAGGTTTTTGTAAGGATTTCTAGAGTTTTAAGATTGAACAAAATGATTAAAAAAAAAAAAACAATTTTGGCAGTCAAAGTTTTATTGATTTTTACTATAACTAAAAAATCTAAGTAGATTTAGAAGATGGTTTTTCCATAGTGTGCTTGATGTAGTACTTATTTTTACAATTAACAAGTGAGTAATGTACTACCATGCAGTAGTTCCTTAAAATCCCAACAATGAGCACATATGCATGTGATATATTTTAATCATTTTCATGAACATTTTAAATATTGAAAATATTTGAAAATTATATCAGTAATACACATTGGTAAGTTTACATTTATGATATATATTGATGGGTATGTTATGAATTTTTTTATGTATTTTATATCATGAAAGCATATATATATATATATATATAAAATAATGTGTATGACAACTGAAATACTATAAATTTTAAAATATAAAAAGAATATATAAACAACTCTGCTAGTGTTGCTGAATATTAAAAATGCTTAAAATAACTGTAAAAAGTTTTGGTGGCTTATATTAGATTGATCTTGAAAAAATAAAAAACCTCATTACTTTATTCATCATTTTTGGAGCTATTAAGTATTTGAAGTGGTTAAAGTATTTGTAAAGTGTGCACGATGTGATTCATGTTATATTGATATGGGTGAATTAAAAATCTCATTATTTTATTCATTACCTTATTGTTGTGTAGTATTTTATGTTAAAATGGAATTATCTATTTTAATCACAAATTTATCAAGTACCCATAGGAATAAAATGTTTTGATATGAAAATATTTTTAAAGTGCAAAATTTGAAAAATAGTTTGTACCTCAAGAGTTAATTTCTCTCCACTCTTGATAAATCCATAGTAAATATGAATTTATATTGGTTCTATATATGTGTATGTGTAGTTTTTCATTGTTTAAATTGCATTTTGAATGTATAAATAGATCAATGAGTTGAAACAAATCTTAAATTTACAATTCCAACTAATCTTTGCTATATTTCAAAGAAAATTGACCAAAAAATATACTTGAACAATGACTAAAATGTAAAATAACATACTACTTGAAATGCCTTAACCATATAAAATTTTAGTATTTTGTTCCTAAAGATAATCCACAGTTTCCATTATTTTAGTGATGAAAGTTTCAAATCTATGAAAAGATTCATCATCTAGATCTGATGTGGAGTTAAGAGTTGCAAGGATGAGCATATATATATATATATATATATATATATATATATATATATATCCCATTGAAATATCTTATTTATGAACCACATTGTTTATATTAAAATGTTTTTATGTTATTAATATATTTTTAGATACACGTCAATATTACTTAATCTTACATAGTGAAATATTTTATTTAAGACTAGCATTTAATATTATGATTATTATTAATATTTTTTGAATACGGAATATCAATTTTATATTAAGAATTGACTGAATTACTCACCTTCTTCCTACTAGGAAATAAATGAATTACTTTACTCTTAATTACTTCTTTTTATTGGGCATTGAAATAATTTACTATAGTCAACATGTGTGTAAGTTTATATTGAAATATATTATATAGTAAGTTTATTTAGAAGGTATATATATATATAAATAAATTTTAATATAAAATTAAGTTACTTAACATAGACATCAAAATATTTTGTTTATGGCTTCTATAATGAAAATGAAATATTTTTACTTCTCCTTCCTACTAGGTTGCAATATTTTTTTCCAAGGAAAAACTAAGATTTTATTAGCTTTGAAGAAAGAAAGAAAATTATATTATGTAAACGCTGTAAGAATTCAGTAAGATAAGTCTCTCAATAAAAAAAAAAAATTTGAAAAATTACATGACTTTCAAAGTTAGGTGTGATACCTTATGTTTTCGAGAGCTCGAACTTAGACAAAGAACTCTCACCGAAGACCAGATGAAGCAATTTGGAAATGGTTCTAGCTGACAGAAGAAAAAAGGAAAAAAAGAGAAGTTATGTGATTACATTTAGAGATAATGCTTTCATATTAAGTTTAGAATTAGTTTAAAAAATATCTCAACTTTCATATCTATGTTTGGAATTAGTTAGATCTATTTCCAACTATATAATCATAATCTTATATCTAAATCCTATTTTGATTGAATTATGAATGAAAATTATTTTGTGGTGTAGAATCAGATTTCTTTCTTTGTATCAAAGTCCTTTTGAGCTTCACTCCCTCACTTTGGCTAAAATTTTGTAGAACAATGTGACAATAACTTCTTGTAACAATAAGATAGTGTGGATGTGTGAATATTTTGTCGGAATATTTGATTTGTGTGTGGATAGTTGCAAGGAAATTTGTGAATGTCCAGGATTTCTCTTGTGCTGTGATTTACGACGGTGAATGTTGTTGCATTTCTATGATCCAGAAACATATGAGGAATTTCTACATGAAAGTGAAAGCGGGTTTTTGTTGCTGTCACGACCTCTTCGATGTCGATTGTGTGGATATCCTCTTTGATACATGAAGATTCCCATGAATACACTCAATAGGTTTTATACACCACGCACCTGTGTGCGAAGTTCACTTGGCCTGCACAGAGGAACATTGTGGCTTATGCCAGCGTATGTAGAACGTGGAGGGAAATTATCAAAGAGATTGTGAAGCCTTCGCTACTCTCCAGAGTACTCATATTTTCTGCATTTTATTGTTTCAATTGAGAGGTCGACTGATATCCTCGATTGTCGGGATCCTATGATGGGTATGGAGATTTCGGTGGTAGAGGATTTAAATAGTGGGTCCTCTTTTTTTCAAATTGAGGCCCGATGATTTGTTGTGGTGGCTTAATTCAGCCGTGGTTCTTCTCTGAATGATTCTGCCTCTCGAAAAGAAATTGGGACGTCAAATCTGTGAAATATTGATTTCAAACGAGTGTATGGAAATAACGACAACTTTTATTCGTCTGACTACACTCACTTTGACCGCTTTCATTACGAACCATGGGTTATGGTGACATGATTGTTTTGAATGTTTTAAGCATTACAAATGCAATAGAAATCAATCATTAGGGTCCTTGTTGGCCTTCTTGACAAATAATGAGAGCGAAAAATTGGAGCAAAGGATTGTTCTTCTCAATATTCAAATATAGTTAAATAGAGTACATTGTAAACATCAACAATAAATTACTGGAGTACAACTGAAGTAAATGGAACTGTCTACGACACCTAGCAGACAATAGAAATAAATGTAACTACACCTAACTGACAGTGAGATTAATATCTCAACATCCCCTCCTAATCTCAACTGTTAGAAGTGGAAGCACTAATAATGCCTAATTTCTCTTTTTGAAATTCAAATACATTCTTTCCCAATGGCTTTGTGAAAATATCTGCAAGTTGATCTTTGGAACCACAAAAAGAAAGTGTTATGTCCCCATCATTGACAAGTTCATGCTGTAAGAATTCAGTAAGATAAGTCTCTCAATAAAAAATAAAAAAAATTTAAAAATTACATGATTTTCAAAGTTAGGTGTGATACCTTATGTTTTTGAGAGCTCGAACTTAGACAAAGAACTCTCACCGAAGACAAGATGAAGCAATTTGGAAATGGTTCTAGCTGACAGAAGAAAAAAGGAAAAAAAGAGAAGTTATGTGATTACATTTAGAGATAATGCTTTCATATTAAGTTTAGAATTAGTTTAGAAAATATCTCAACTTTCATATCTATGTTTGGAATTAGTTAGATCTATTTCCAACTATATAATCATAATATTATATCTAAATCCTATTTTGATTGAACTATGAGTGACAATTATTTTGTGGTGTAGAATCAGATTTCTTTCTTTGTATCAAAGTCCTTTTGAGCTTCACTCCCTCACTTTGGCTAAAAGTTTGTAGAACAATGTGACAATAACTTCTTGTAACAATAAGATAGTGTGGATGTGTGAATATTTTGTCGGAATATTTGATTTGTGTGTTGATAGCTGCAAGGAAATTTGTGAATGTCCAGGATTTCTCTTATGCTGTGATTTACGACGGTGAATGTTGTTTCATTTCTATGATCCAGAAACGTATGAGGAATTTCTGCATGAAAGTGAAAGGGGGTTTTTGTTGCTGTCATGACCTCTTCGATGTCGATTGCGCGGATATCCTCTTTGATACATGAAGATTCCCATGAATACACTCAATAGGTTTTATACACCACGCACCTGTGTGCGAAGTTCACTTGGCCTGCACAGAGGAACATTGTGGCTTATGCCAGCGTATGTAGAACGTGGAGGGAAATTATCAAAGAGATTGTGAAGCCTTCGTTACTCTCCAGAGTACTCACATTTTCTGCATTTTATTGTTTCAATTGAGAGGTCGACGGATATCCTCGATTGCCGGGATCCTATGATGGGTATGGAGATTTCGGTGGTAGAGGATTTAAATAGTGGGTCCTCTTTTTTTCAGATTGAGGCCCGATGATTTGTTGTGGTGGCTTAATTCAGCCGTGGTTCTTCTCTAAATGATTCTGCCTCTCGAAAAGAAATTGGGACGTCAAATCTGTGAAATATTGATTTCATACGAGTGTATGAAAATAACGACAACTTTTATTCGTCTGACTACACTCACTTTGACCGCTTTCATTATGAAACATGGGTTATGGTGACATGATTGTTTTGAATGTTTTAAGCATTACAAATGCAATAGAAATCCTTGCTGGCCTTCTTGTCAAAGAATGAGAGTGAAAAATTGGAGCAGAGGATTGTTCTTCTCAATATTCAAATATAGTTAAATAGAGTACATTGTAAACATCAATAATAAATTACTGGAGTACAACTGAAGTAAATGGAACTGTCTACGACACCTAGCAGACAATAGAAATAAATGTAACTACACCTAACTGACAGTGAGATTAATATCTCAACATCCCCTCCTAATCTCAACTGTTACAAGTGGAAGCACTAATAATGCCTAATTTCTCTCTTTGAAATTCAAATACATTCTTTCCCAATGGCTTTGTGAAAATATCTGCAAGTTGATCTTTGGAACCACAAAAAGAAAGTGTTATGTCCCTATCATTGACAAGTTCATGCTGTAAGAATTCAGTAAGATAAGTCTCTCAATAAAAAATAAAAAAAAAATTGAAAAATTACATGACTTTCAAAGTTAGGTGTGATACCTTATGTTTTTGAGAGCTCGAACTTAGACAAAGAACTCTCACCGAAGACAAGATGAAGCAATTTGGAAATGGTTCTAGCTGACAGAAGAAAAAAGGAAAAAAAGAGAAGTTATGTGATTACATTTAGAGATAATGCTTTCATATTAAGTTTAGAATTAGTTTAGAAAATATCTCAACTTTCATATCTATGTTTGGAATTAGTTAGATCTATTTCCAACTATATAATCATAATCTTATATCTAAATCCTATTTTGATTGAATTATGAGTGAAAATTATTTTGTGGTGTAGAATCAGATTTCTTTCTTTGTATCAAAGTCCTTTTGAGCTTCACTCCCTCACTTTGGCTAAAAGTTTGTAGAACAATGTAACAATAACTTCTAGTAACAATAAGATAGTGTGGATGTGTGAATATTTTGTCGGAATATTTGATTTGTGTGTGGATAGCTGCAAGGAAATTTGTGAATGTCCAGGATTTCTCTTGTGCTGTGACTTATGACGGTGAATGTTGTTGCATTTCTATGATCCAGAAACGTATGAGGAATTTCTGCATGAAAGTGAAAGGGGTTTTTTGTTGCTGTCACTACCTCTTCTATGTCGATTGCGTGGATATCCTCTTTGATACATGAAGATTCCCATGAATACACTCAATAGGTTTTATACACCACGCACCTGTGTGCGAAGTTCACTTGGCCTCCACAGAGGAACATTGTGGCTTATGCCAGCGTATGTAGAACGTGGAGGGAAATTATCAAAGAGATTGTGAAGCCTTCGCTACTCTCCAGAGTACTCATATTTTACGCATTTTATTGTTTCAATTGAGAGGTCGACGAATATCCTCGATTGTCGGGATCCTATGATGGGTATGGAGATTTCGGTGGTAGAGGATTTAAATAGTGGGTCCTCTTTTTTTCAAATTGAGGCCCGATGATTTGTTGTGGCGACTTAATTCAACCGTGGTTCTTCTCTGAATGATTCTGCCTCTCAAAAAGAAATTGGGACGTCAAATCTGTGAAATAATGATTTAAAAGCAGTGTATGGAAATAGACAACTTTTATTCGTACGACTACACACTCTTTGGCCGCTTTCATTACGAACCATGGGTTATGGTGACATGATTGTTTTGAATGTTTTAAGCATTACAAATGCAATAGAAATCAATCATTAGGGTCCTTGCTGGCCTTCTTGACAAAGAATGAGAGCGGAAAATTGGAGCAGAGGATTGTTCTTCTCAATATTCAAATATAGTTAAATAGAGTACATTGTAAACATCAACAATAAATTACTGGAGTACAACTGAAGTTAATGGAACTGTCTATGACACCTAGCAGACAATAGAAATAAATGTAACTACACCTAACTAACAGTGAGATTAATATCTCAACATCCCCTCCTAATCTCAACTGTTACAAGTGGAAGCACTAATAATGCCTAATTTCTCTCTTTGAAATTCAAATACATTCTTTCCCAATGGATTTGTGAAAATATCTGCAAGTTGATCTTTGGAACCACAAAAAGAAAGTGTTATGTCCCCATCATTTTCAAGTTCATGCTGTAAGAATTCAATAAGATAAGTCTCTCAATAAAAAAAAAAAATTTGAAAAATTACATGACTTTCAAAGTTAGGTGTGATACCTTATGTTTTTGAGAGCTCGAACTTAGACAAAGAACTCTCACCGAAGACAAGATGAAGCAATTTGGAAATGGTTCTAGCTGACAGAAGAAAAAAGGAAAAAAAGAGAAGTTATGTGATTACATTTAGAGATAATTCTTTCATATTAAGTTTAGAATTAGTTTAGAAAATATCTCAACTTTCATATCTATGTTTGGAATTAGTTAGATCTATTTCCAACTATATAATCATAATCTTATATCTAAATCCTATTTTGATTGAACTATGAGTGAAAATTATTTTGTGGTGTAGAATCAGATTTCTTTCTTTGTATCAAAGTCCTTTTGAGCTTCACTCCCTCACTTTGGCTAAAATTTTGTAGAACAATGTGACAATAACTTCTTGTAACAATAAGATAGTGTGGATGTGTGAATATTTTGTCGGAATATTTGATTTGTGTGTGGATAGCTGCAAGGAAATTTGTGAATGTCCAAGATTTCTCTTATCTTGTGATTCTGACGGTGAATGTTGTTGCATTTCTATGATCAGAAGCATGAATGAGGAATTTACGCATGAAAGTGAAAGGGTTTTTGTTGTTGTCATGACCTCTTCGATGTCGTGCTTGTAGGATATCCTCTTTGATACATGAAGATTCCCATGAATACACTCAATAAGGTTTTGCACACCACGCACTTTTGTGTGCGAAGTTCACTGGCTTTGCCTGAGAGGAACATTGTGGCTTATGCGAGCTCTTGAACGTGGAGGAAATTATCTAAGAGATTGTGAAGCCTTCGCTACTCTCCAGTACTCATATTTTCTGTTTTTTATTGTTTCAATTGAGAGGTCGACGGATATCCTCGATTGTCGGGATCCTATGATGGGTATGGAGATTTCGGTGGTAGAGGATTTAAATAGTGGGTCCTCTTTTTTTCAAATTGAGGCCCGATGATTTGTTGTGGCAGCTTAATTCAGTCGTGGTTCTTCTCTGAATGATTATGCCTCTCGAAAAGAAATTGGGACGTCAAATCTGTGAAATATTGATTTCAAACGAGTGTATGGAAATAACGACAACTTTTATTCGTCTGACTACACTCACTTTGACCGCTTTCATTACGAACCATGGGTTATGGTGACATGATTGTTTTGAATGTTTTAAGCATTACAAATGCAATAGAAATCAATCATTAGGGTCTTTGCTGGCCTTCTTGACAAAGAATGAGAGCGAAAAATTGGAGCAGAGGATTGCTCTTCTCAATATTCAAATATAGTTAAATAGAGTACATTTTAAACATCAACAATAAATTACTGGAGTACAACTGAAGTAAATGGAACTGTCTACGACACCTAGCAGATAATAGAAATAAATGTAACTACACCTAACTGACAGTGAGATTAATATCTCAACATCCCCTCCTAATCCCAACTGTTACAAGTGGAAGCACTAATAATGCCTAATTTCTCTTTTTGAAATTCAAATACATTCTTTCCCAATGGCTTTGTGAAAATATCTGCAAGTTTATCTTTGGAACCACAAAAAGAAAGTGTTATGTCCCCATCATTGACAAGTTCATGCTGTAAGAATTCAGTAAGATAAGTCTCTCAATAAATAAATAAAAATTGAAAAATTACATGACTTTCAAATTTAGGTGTGATACCTTATGTTTTTGAGAGCTCGAACTTAGACAAAGAACTCTCACCGAAGACAAGATGAAGCAATTTGGAAATGGTTCTAGCTGACAGAAGAAAAAAGGAAAAAAAGAGAAATTATGTGATTACATTTAGAGATAATGCTTTCATATTAAGTTTAGAATTAGTTTAGAAAATATCTCAACTTTCATATCTATGTTTGGAATTAGTTAGATCTATTTCCAACTATATAATCATAATCTTATATCTAAATCCTATTTTGATTGAATTATGAGTGAAAATTATTTTGTGGTGTAGAATCAGATTTCTTTCTTTGTATCAAAGTCCTTTTGAGCTTCACTCCCTCACTTTGGCTAAAAGTTTGTAGAACAATGTGACAATAACTTCTTGTAACAATAAGATAGTGTGGATGTGTGAATATTTTGTCGGAATATTTGATTTGTGTGTGGATAGCTGCAAGGAAATTTGTGAATGTCCAGGATTTCTCTTGTGCTATGATTTACGACGGTGAATGTTGTTGCATTTCTATGATCCAGAAACGTATGAGGAATTTCTGCATGAAAGTGAAAGGGGGTTTTTGTTGCTATCACGACCTCTTCGATGTCGATTGCGTGGATATCCTCTTTGATACATGAATATTCCCATGAATACACTCAATAGGTTTTATAAACCACGCACATGTGTGCGAAGTTCACTTGGCCTGCACAGAGGAACATTGTGGCTTATGCCAGCGTATGTAGAACGTGGAGGGAAATTATCAAAGAGATTGTGAAGCCTTCGCTACTCTCCAGAGTACTCATATTTTCTACATTTTATTGTTTCAATTGAGAGGTCGACGGATATCCTCGATTGTCGGGATCCTATGATGGGTATGGAGATTTCGGTGGTAGAGGATTTAAATAGTGGGTCCTCTTTTTCAAATTGAGGCAGATGATTTGTTGTGGCGGTTTAATTCAGCCGTGGTTCTTCTACGAATGATTACGCCTCTCGAAAAGAAATTGGGACGTCAAATCGTGAAATATTGATTTCAAACGAGTGTATGGAAATAACGACGAAAAGCTTTGATGATACTGAGACACTCACTTTGACCATTTCATTACGAACCATGGGTTATGGTGACATGATTGTTTTGAATGTTTTAAGCATTAAAATGCAATAGAAATCAATCATTAGGGTCCTTGTTGGCCTTCTTGACAAAGAATGAGAGCGAAAAATTAGAGGAGGATTGTTCTTCTCAATATTCAAATATAGTTAAATAGAGTACATTGTAAACATCAACAATAAGTGTTGAGTACAAGCTAAAGAGTAAATGGTGGGCACATCCTAATTTTCTTAGCGAGACAATAGAAATAAATGTAACTACACCTAACTGACAGTGAGATTAATATCTCAACATCCCCTCCTAATCTCAACTGTTACAAGTGGAAGCACTAATAATGCCTAATATCTCTCTTTGAAATTCAAATACATTCTTTCCCAATGGCTTTGTGAAAATATCTGCAAGTTGATCTTTGGAACCACAAAAAGAAAGTGTTATGTCCCCATCATTGACAAGTTCATGCTGTAAGAATTCAGTAAGATAAGTCTCTCAATAAAAAAAAAAAATTTGAAAAATTACATGACTTTCAAAGTTAGGTGCGATACCTTATGTTTTTGAGAGCTCGAACTTAGACAAAGAACTCTCACCGAAGACAAGATGAAGCAATTTGGAAATGGTTCTAGCTGACAGAAGAAAAAAGGAAAAAAAGAGAAGTTATGTGATTACATTTAGAGATAATGCTTTCATATTAAGTTTAGAATTAGTTTAGAAAATATCTCAACTTTCATATCTATGTTTGGAATTAGTTAGATCTATTTCCAACTATATAATCATAATCTTATATCTAAATCCTATTTTGATTGAATTGTGAGTGAAAATTATTTTGTGGTGTAGAATCAGATTTCTTTCTTTGTATCAAAGTCCTTTTGAGCTTCACTCCCTCACTTTGGCTAAAAGTTTGTGGAAAAATGTGACAATAACTTCTTGTAACAATAAGATAGTGTGGATGTGTGAATATTTTGTTGGAATATTTGATTTGTGTGTGGATAGCTGCAAGGAAATTTGTGAATGTCCAGGATTTCTCTTGTGCTGTGATTTACGACTGTGAATGTTGTTGCATTTCTATGATCCAGAAACGTATGAGGAATTTCTGCATGAAAGTGAAAGGGGATTTTTGTTGTTGTCACGACCTCTTCGATGTCGATTGCGTGGATATCCTCTTTGATACATGAAGATTCCCATGAATACACTCAATATGTTTTATACACCACGCACCTGTGTGCGAAGTTCACTTGGCCTGCACAGAGGAACATTGTGGTTTATGCCAGCGTATGTAGAACGTGGAGGGAAATTATCAAAGAGATTGTGAAGCCTTCGCTACTCTCCAGATTACTCATATTTTCTGCATTTTATTGTTTCAATTGAGAGGTCGACGGATATCCTCGATAGTCGAGATCCTATGATGGGTATGGAGATTTCGGTGGTAGTGATTTAAATAGTGGGTCCTCTTTTTTTCAAATTGAGGCCCAATGATTTGTTGTGGTGGCTTAATTCAGCCGTGGTTCTTCTCTGAATGATTCTGCCTCTCGAAAAGAAATTGGGACGTCAAATCTATGAAATATTGATTTCATACGAGTGTATGGAAATAACGACAACTTTTATTCGTCTGACTACACTCACTTTGACCGCTTTCATTACGAAACATGGGTTATGGTGACATGATTGTTTTGAATGTTTTAAGCATTACAAATGCAATAGAAATAAATCATTAGGGTCCTTGGTGGCCTTCTTGACAAAGAATGAGAGCTAAAAATTGGAGCAGAGGATTGTTCTTCTCAATATTCAAATATAGTTACATAGAGTACATTGTAAACATCAACAATAAATTACTGGAGTACAACTGAAGTAAATGGAACTTTCTACGACACCTAGGAGACAATAGAAATAAATGTAACTACACCTAACTGACAGTGAGATTAATATCTCAACATCCCCTCCTAATCTCAACTGTTACAAGTGGAAGCACTAATAATGCCTAATTTCTCTCTTTGAAATTCAAATACATTCTTTCCCAATGGCTTTGTGAAAATATATGTAAGTTGATCTTTGGAACCACAAAAAGAAAGTGTTATGTCCCCATCATTGACAAGTTCATGCTGTAAGAATTCAGTAAGATAAGTCTCTCAATAAAAATAAAAAAAATTTTGAAAAATTACATGACTTTCAAAGTTAGGTGTGATACCTTATGTTTTTGAGAGCTCGAACTTAGACAAAGAACTCTCACCGAAGACAAGATGAAGCAATTTGGAAATGGTTCTAGCTGACAGAAGAAAAAAGGAAAAAAAGAGAAGTTATGTGATTACATTTAGAGATAATGCTTTCATATTAAGTTTAGAATTAGTTTAGAAAATATCTTGACTTTCATATCTATGTTTGGAATTAGTTAGATCTATTTCCAACTATATAATCATAATCTTATATCTAAATCCTATTTTGATTGAACTATGAGTGAAAATTATTTTGTGGTGTAGAATCAGATTTATTTGTTTGTATCAAAGTCCTTTTGAGCTTCACTCCCTCACTTTGGCTAAAAGTTTGTAGAACAATGTGACAATAACTTCTTGTAACAATAAGATAGTGTGGATGTGTGAATATTTTGTCGGAATATTTGATTTGTGTGTGGATAGCTGCAAGGAAATTTGTGAATGTCCAGGATTTCTCTTGTGCTGTGATTTACGACGGTGAATGTTGTTGCATTTCTATGATCCAGAAACATATGAGGAATTTCTGCATGAAAGTGAAAGGGGGTTTTTGTTGCTGTCACGACCTCTTCGATGTCGATTGCGTGGATATCCTCTTTGATACATGAAGATTCCCATGAATACACTCAATAGGTTTTATACACCACGCACCTTTGTGCGAAGTTCACTTGGCCTGCACAGAGGAACATTGTGGCTTATGCCAGCATATGTAGAACGTGGAGGGAAATTATCAAAGAGATTGTGAAGCCTTCGCTACTCTCCAGAGTACTCATATTTTCTGCATTTTATTGTTTCAATTGAGAGGTCGACGGATATCCTCGATTGTCGGGATCCTATGATGGGTATGGAGATTTCGGTGGTAGAGGATTTAAATAGTGGGTCCTCTTTTTTTCAAATTGAGGCCCAATGATTTGTTGTAGTGGCTTTATTCAGCCGTGGTTCTTCTCTGAATGATTTTTCCTCTCAAAAAGAAATTGGGACGTCAAATCTGTGAAATATTGATTTCAAACGAGTGTATGGAAATAACGACAACTTTTATTCGTCTGACTACACTCACTTTGACCGCTTTCATTACGAAACATGGGTTATGGTGACGTGATTGTTTTGAATGTTTTAAGCATTACAAATGCAATATAAATCAATCATTAGGGTCCTTGGTGGCCTTCTTGACAAAGAATGAGAGCGAAAAAATGGAGCAGAGGATTGTTCTTCTCAATATTCAAATATATTTAAATAGAGTACATTGTAAACATCGAAAATAAATAACTGGAGTACAACTGAAGTAAATGTAACTGTCTACGACACCTAGCAGACAATAGAAATAAATGTAACTACACCTAACTGACAGTGAGATTAATATCTTAACATCCCCTCCTAATCTCAACTGTTACAAGTGGAAGCACTAATAATGCCTGATTTCTCTCTTTGAAATTCAAATACATTCTTTCCCAATGGCTTTGTGAAAATATCTGCAAGTTGATCTTTGGAACCACAAAAAGAAAGTGCTATGTCCCCATCATTGACAAGTTCATGCTGTAAGAATTCAGTAAGATAAGTCTATCAATAAAATTAAAAAAAAAAAATGAAAAATTACACGACTTTCAAAGTTAGGTGTGATACCTTATGTTTTTGAGAGCTCGAACTTAGACAAAGAACTCTCACCGAAGACAAGATGAAGCAATTTGGAAATGGTTCTAGCTGACAGAAGAAAAAAGGAAAAAAAGAGAAGTTATGTGATTACATTTAGAGATAATGCTTTCATATTAAGTTTAGAATTAGTTTAGAAAATATCTCAACTTTCATATCTATGTTTGGAATTAGTTAGATCTATTTCCAACTATATAATCATAATCTTATATCTAAATCCTATTTTGATTGAATTATGTGTGAAAATTATTTTTTGGTGTAGAATCAGATTTCTTTCTTTGTATCAAAGTCCTTTTGAGCTTCACTCCCTCACTTTGGCTAAAAGTTTGTAGAACAATGTGACAATAACTTCTTGTAACAATAATATAGTGTGGATGTGTGAATATTTTGTCGGAATATTTGATTTGTGTGTGGATAGCTGCAAGGAAATTTGTGAATGTCCAAGATTTCTCTTGTGCTGTGATTTACGACGGTGAATGTTGTTGCATTTCTATGATCCAGAAACGTATGAGGAATTTCTGCATGAAAGTGAAAGGGGGTTTTTGTTCTTTGTCTGAACTCTTGATGTCGATTGCGTGGATATCCTCTTTTTGATACATGAAGATTCCCATGAATACACTCAATAGGTTTTATACTGCACTTTTTGTGTGCGAAGTTCACTTGGCAGCACGGGAACATTGTGGCTTATGCTAGCGTATGTAGAACGTGGAGGGGGAAATTATCAAAGAGATTGTGAAGCCTTGCTCTCTCCATGTACTCATTTCTGCATTTTATTGTTTCAATTGAGAGGTCGACGGATATCCTCGATTGTCGGGATCCTATGATGGGTATGGAGATTTCGGTGGTAGAGGATTTAAATAGTGGGTCCTCTTTTTTTCAAATTGAGGCCCGATGATTTGTTGTGGCAGCTTAATTCAGTCGTGGTTCTTCTCTGAATGATTATGCCTCTCGAAAAGAAATTGGGACGTCAAATCTGTGAAATATTGATTTCAAACGAGTGTATGGAAATAACGACAACTTTTATTCGTCTGACTACACTCACTTTGACCGCTTTCATTACGAACCATGGGTTATGGTGACATGATTGTTTTGAATGTTTTAAGCATTACAAATGCAATAGAAATCAATCATTAGGGTCTTTGCTGGCCTTCTTGACAAAGAATGAGAGCGAAAAATTGGAGCAGAGGATTGCTCTTCTCAATATTCAAATATAGTTAAATAGAGTACATTTTAAACATCAACAATAAATTACTGGAGTACAACTGAAGTAAATGGAACTGTCTACGACACCTAGCAGATAATAGAAATAAATGTAACTACACCTAACTGACAGTGAGATTAATATCTCAACATCCCCTCCTAATCCCAACTGTTACAAGTGGAAGCACTAATAATGCCTAATTTCTCTTTTTGAAATTCAAATACATTCTTTCCCAATGGCTTTGTGAAAATATCTGCAAGTTTATCTTTGGAACCACAAAAAGAAAGTGTTATGTCCCCATCATTGACAAGTTCATGCTGTAAGAATTCAGTAAGATAAGTCTCTCAATAAATAAATAAAAATTGAAAAATTACATGACTTTCAAATTTAGGTGTGATACCTTATGTTTTTGAGAGCTCGAACTTAGACAAAGAACTCTCACCGAAGACAAGATGAAGCAATTTGGAAATGGTTCTAGCTGACAGAAGAAAAAAGGAAAAAAAGAGAAATACAGATTACATTTCTAAAGATAATATTTACATAGAGTTTGAATAGCTAAAACATCTATATCTCAACTTTCATATCTATGTTGAAATGCTAGATTCATTTCCAACTTAAAATCATAATCTTATATTCAAATCCTATTTGACTTAGAACCATGAGTGAAAATTATTTGTGGTGTAGAATCGCATTTTCTTTAAATGTGCCTTTGGTTTCACCTCACTTTGGCTAAAAGTTTGTAGAACAATGTGACAATAACTTCTTGTAACAATAAGATAGTGTGGATGTGTGAATATTTTGTTGGAATATTTGATTTGTGTGTGGATAGCTGCAAGGAAATTTGTGAATGTCCAGGATTTCTCTTGTGTTGTGATTTACGACGGTGAATGTTGTTGCATTTCTATGATCCATAAACGTATGAGGAATTTATGCATGAAAGTGAAAGGGGGTTTTTGTTGTTGTCATGACCTCTTCGATGTCGATTGCGTGGATATCCTCTTTGATACATGAATATTCCCATGAATACACTCAATAGGTTTTATACACCACGCACCTGTGTGCGAAGTTCACTTGGCCTGCACAGAGGAACATTGTGGCTTATGCCAGCGTATGTAGAACGTGGAGGGAAATTATCAAAGAGATTGTGAAGCCTTCGCTACTCTCCAGAGTACTCATATTTTCTGCATTTTATTGTTTCAATTGAGAGGTCGACGGATATCCTCGATTGTTGGGATCCTTTGATGGGTATGGAGATTTTGGTGGTAGAGGATTTAAATAGTGGGTCCTCTTTTTTTCAAATTGAGGCCCGATGATTTGTTGTGGCGGCTTAATTCAGCCGTGGTTCTTCTCTGAATGATTCTACCTCTCGAAAAGAAATTGGGACGTCAAATCTGTGAAATATTGATTTCAAACGAGTGTATGGAAATAACGAAAACTTTTATTCGTCTGACTACACTCACTTTGACCTCTGTCATTATGAACCATGGGTTATGGTGACATGATTGTTTTGAATGTTTTAAGCATTACAAATGCAATAGAAATCAATCATTAGGGTCCTTGCTGGCCTTCTTGACAAAGAATGAGAGCGAAAAATTGGAGCAGAGGATTGTTCTTCTCAATATTCAAATATAGTTAAATAGAGTAATATAAAATACCTACAATAAACAATGGAGTACAACCTGGTAATGGAACTTCCGCTTTTCACTATACTCAGTGTATAATAGAAATAAATGTAACTAATCTAATCATAGTGAGATTAATACCCTGCACTCTCCTAATCTCAATCACTGGCATAAGTGGAAGCACTAATAATACTTTCTCTTTGTAAATTCAACACTTTTCCTAAGCTATTTTGGTGAACATTCCGCAAGTTGATTCCTTGGGAACCACAAAAAGAAATGTTATGTCCCCATCACGATGTCTATGAAATTTCCCAAAGAAAAACGCAGGTCATTTGGGGCTTTCTTCTTGTGAAAAACATGATTCTTTGATAAAGAAATTGCTGAACTGTTATCACAGTAAATTGGAGTTGGCTCTTTCTGAAAATTTGAAATATCTTTCAATAATATTCTCAACCATACTGCTTGACAAGCTGTTGTATTCGTTGCTACATATTCGGCCTCTGCAGAAGATATTGAAACGATTGACTGTTTCTTGGATGCCCATGAAATCTGATTGGTTCCTAGATGAAAAACATACCCTGAGGTACTTTTGCGATCATCTAAACTCCCTGCATAATCGCTGTCTATATAACCTGAAAATGAACAATTTTTAGAATGTGTATAAAACAAACCATAGTCTATGGTCCCTGCAATATACCTTAAGATCCTTTTTGCAACCTGACAATGAGTAAGATTTGGTGACTACATAAACCTAGAGACAAAACTTGCTACAAACATAATATCTAGTCGAGTTGCAGTTAGATACAACAAACTACCAACTAGACTTTTATACAATGTGGAATCAACAGATGGTGCTACATATTCTTTGCTGAGTTTGGTGCCTTGAGAAATTGGTGTATCAGCTGATTTGCAATTGGTCATTCTGAACTTTTGAATGATATCAGTGGCATATTTTTGTTGACCAACAAAAATGCCATTATCAGATTGGTGAATTTCAATTCCTAGGAAATATTTCATGACTCCTAGATCTGTCATATCAAAGTCTGCTTGCATTGCTGCTTTGAAATTTTCTAACATCATATTTCCTATACAAAGAAGATCATCTACATAAAGGCACACAATAAGAATTTTACCTTCATGAGATTTGGTATACAAAGTGGGTTCATGGCTGCTTCTGGAAAAACCACTTTCGATGAGATAGGTGTCGATGCGACTGTACCAAGCTCTTGGAGCTTGTTTCAAAACATGTAAAACTTTCTTCAATCTATATACTTTATGCTCTTGTCCTTTTACTTCAAAACCTGGAGGCTGCTCTACATAAACTTCTTCCTGTAATATACCATTTAGGAAGGCAGATTTTACATCAAGCTGATAGACTTTCCATTTGTGTTGAGCTGCTGTGGACAAAATGGTTCTGAAAGTGTCTAACCTTGCTACTGGAGCAAATGTTTCACCATAGTCGACACCAAACTGTTGTGAGAATCCTTTGGTAACCAACCTTGCCTTATGTTTCTCAACTTTTCCTTTTTCATTTAGCTTGGTCTTATATACCCATTTTACACCAATTTTTGTTTTGTCTCTTGGGAGATCAGCTAATTCCCAAGTCTGATTTTTCTCTATGGCAGCAATTTCTTGGTTCATTGCTTCGACCCAATGCTTTTATTTAACTACTTCTTCAAAATGTGTCGGTTGAGTTGAAATGAATGCAAAAATATTATGTTGTTCAGATTCATGCTCCTATTCATATATCTCTCTGATACTTCTTGTTTTTTGTCCTTCTTTTGAAGATATTTGATCACTGGCTGAATTAGTGCTTGATGATGTTCCATTTTCAGAATGTTCTGGCTGTTCTTGAACCTGCAATCTTGGAGACTGTGGTGGATAAAAAGGTTGATTCGAAGTTTCATCTACATGGTCAAACCAAGATTTATTTTCGAAAAATTTCACATCTCTTCTTATAATGAACTTTTTGGTAATGGGGTTATAATGTCTGTAGGCTTTCGACTGCTCACTGTAACCTACAAATATGCATTTCTCACTTCTATCATCAAACTTTTTTCTTAGTTTTTCAGGAACATGTGAAAAAGCTACTGATCCAAAGATTCTAAAGTGTGACACATTTACCTTGTTTCCATTCCACGCTTCTTGAGGTATTTTATCTTGTAGGCTGGATGTTGGAGATCTGTTAAGGACATACACTGTTGTCAACACTGCTTCAGCCCAATAGTTATTTGTCAACTTCTTCTCCCGTAGCATGCATCTCGCCATGTTCATGATCGACTGATTCTTTCTTTCTGCTACTCCATTTTGCTGTGGAGTGTATCTGGTTGTCTACTGCATTATGATACCTTGTTGTCGAAAAAATGTTTTGAATTCATTTGAGTTGTATTCTCCTCCTCTGTCTGATCTAAGTACTTTCAAGAGTTTTTCACTCTGTTTTTCTGCTTCTGCCTTGAACTCCAGAAATCTAGAGAAGGTATCTGATTTGTTTTATAAAAAATACACCCATATCTTCCTGCTAAAGTCATCAATAAATGTCAGAAAGTAGAAACTACCACCAATGGAAAATGTCTGCATTGGACCACATATATCGGTATGGACAAGTGCCAAAGGCTCTTTCGCCCTTGCGGTTGATGAGGGAAAACTATCTCTTTTATGCTTGGACAAGACACAAACTTCACAATTACATACTTTTTCACTGATAGTAGGTAGACCAATGACTATAGATTTCTTTTGAAGAAGACTGAGACTCTTGACTGGAATGTGGCCATACCTAGAATGCCATAGATGAGTTTCATCTATTCTTGATATATTGTGGACTAAATATTGGTTGGTATTTTGGGTTCTAAGGATCAATAGAAACATCCTATTCTTGGTCTTTTCAACTTTTTCTATCAATATTTTATGAGGATATTTGTCATATATATAGCAAGTGTTCTTTTGAAACAATACATCATAGCCATGTTCCATTAATTGTCCTACACTAATGAGATTATGTTTGAGCTGAGGAAAATAATAAACATTAAGGATGTATTTGTTTTGATTCTGCTTAGTAAGAATAGGAACGATACCTTTTCCTTCAGCTTTAATACTTGTACGATCTCCAAGCATTATCTCTGATGTTATGGAAGCATCTAGAGAAGAAAGAAGATTCTTGTTTCCTGTCATGTGATTGCTACATCCGCTGTTGAGCAACTAAAGATCTTCACTATGTTTTTCTTCTGAGAGATGGCATGAAAGAAACATGGTCTCTGAGGATTCGCCTTCACTACTGGAGAGATTGATATAGCCTCTGTGTTGATCTAATTGTTTCTTTATACAGTCGTGTTCGTAGTGGCCAAACTTCTTACAGTAGCAAAATTGAACACTCGATCTATTCCATGACCTTCCTCTCTGATTTCGGTTTTGTGGAGGTCTCCACTGCTCTGTTGCATGATGATGATCAGATCTGCCATTGCTTCAGCCTCTTCCTCGCTTGTTGCCGCCTGTATATCCTCTGCCTATGCCTCTGTCAAATGAGAGGTGTGCTTTGAAGGCTCATTCTATGGAATATTCTGTCAGATTGAGTCTTGTTTCGTGTGCCAAAAGTGATCCAGTCAACTGTTCTACTGAGAAAGTTTTAAAATCTTTGGATTTTAAAATTGCTGTCACAATCATGTCATATTTCGTTGGTAGACTTCAAAGAAAATTTTCAACAATTTTCTGATCTGTAATGGCTTCACCAATGAGTTTGATCTGATTGAATTTTCCCATGACTCTAGTCATGAACTGATCCACATTCTCGGTGTCAGCCATCTTTAGAGTTTCAAACTGAGCTCTCAATGTTTGCAGTTTAATCGTCTTCACTGTATCATTTCCTTGATACGTAGCTTGAAAAATATCCCAACATTCTTTTGTTGTTGTCGCACCAGTTATTTTGTCAAAAATAGAATCATCGACTGAATTTTGTATCCATCATTTGGCTCTGTGCTCCTTCTTTCTGAGTTCAATAGCTGCATTTCTCTTATTATTGGTCATGGCCGCCCATGCTTCTTGGGTTATCTCTACATAAGCGATTAGAAGTGTATCCCAACAATCTTGAACTTGTAGAAAAGTTTTCATTCTCAAATTCCAAAATTCATAATTTTTTCCAAGCAGATTTGGTGTCTGTGGCAAAGAGCTTGAAAAGGCCATTATTTCTTCAAATGCTAATATGTGCCTTTTGTAAATCTCCTCTAAAATTTTTAAATCTCTTTTAAAGACTTAAAAAATTCTCTTGAAACCCTTTTTAAATTTCAACCCTCTTCTTTTGAAACCACTTTTGAAAAATTTAAAGTTTTTTTTTTTTATACAAAAAACTTTAATAAAAAATTTCTTTATACCTTTCACCTTTTTTAAATCGGCACTTTTAAAATGAGTGATTTTCCTTTTGATGAATGAATCAACTTTTTTAAAAACGTTATGTAAAACTTTGAAAAACACTCACCGTAAATCACTTTAATGAGTGAAGATCACTTTAACGCACGTGATTAACTCCTCACCTGTGTTACTGTTAACGCTGACAATCAATGCAGGCTCCATGCCAGGTGGAATGCATGCAATTGAAAGACTGTTAACGTGGACCTCAGCACTTGGTTCTCGTGTTATAATGCGGAGCTGCTTAACAAGCTTTGCGTTAAAACTAACGCTAAGAAGCCTTCAAACCAGAGCGTTAGTGCAGGAGTTCTTTTTTTTTTTTAGATATATAAAAAACTTTTTTCAATCCCATTTACTCTCTAATGTTTCAACTCGGCTTTGTTGCTGCTCTCTGGGGATGCTTATACAAGCTAGCTCTGATACCATGACAAAGAATGATAGCAAAAAACTGGAGTAGAGGATTGCCCTTCTCAATATTCAAATATAGTTAAATAAAGTACATTGTAAACATCAACAATAAATGACTGGAGTAGAACTGAAGTAAAACTGAAGTAAATGGAACTGTCTATGACACCTAGCAGACAACATAAATAAATGTAACTACACCTAACTAACAGTGAGATTAATATCTCAACACTTCTCCGTGGAAGATTACTTGAGAGCTATTGATTGATGTGTTGGTTGGTGCCTTCTATGTAGAACAATATTATGCATTTATTTAATACTGTTGTACTTTGCAAGTTTTGTTGGTAGAGTTCATGTTTGGCTTCACAAAGGGGAAGTGTTTCTATTTGGAGGACAATAGATAATTTGCTGTAATAGAATGAAAATGAAAATAAATGTTGTGGTCTTACAATTTTTTGGTTTCTATGTTATCTAGATTTTCCATTCTTTGTTAAGTTGATGAAGAACCAATATTAAGTTGATTTCCATTCTTTGTTAAGTTGATGAAGAACCAATCATAAAAACAAGTAAAGTAACATGATGTAAATTAGTGGTTCTTGTTTTTTGGTGCCAATAGAACACATCACTAATTTTATTATGTTCACTCTCTATTAAGCTGGTAGACTTGTTGTTCTTTGGGGTTTTACGAACAATAATTATAGGTTATTTGTGTCTGTATGTAAGACTTGTGTATGTTAAAAAGACCAGTTGTATGGTTGACTGCTAGATAAGCTCAATATCTAGACATCTTGCCTATATAACTTGAAGTACATATTTAAATCTATACGACTAGGATGGAGGCATGTCCATAGACCAATTAATTATCTAGGCTATTTTTCAAGGTAGTTAAGGAGCACGAGTCTTATAAGTACATCAATGATGGTTAGAGGTAGTTATATTTTAAATGGAGGTCAAGTTGTAGGTAGAAGTTGTGGTGGTAAAGAAAGGGTGGTGTCTACGAGATCACAAAGTGGGTGTAAGTATTGATGAAAATCATTTAGAAAAAAATATCAGTGTTATAATTTGTGACATGTAAGCATTACGGAGGGACTTGGAGATAATGCTTCCATGTTGAGTTTAGAGTTGGTTTGGGACTCTTTGTTGAGAGAATATCTCAACCTTCATATCTATGTTTGGAATTAGTTAGAACTAGTTCCAACTATATATTTGTATGATATTTTAATTGAATTCTGAGCGAAAAATATTTTTTAGCGTGGAATTATATTTCTTTCTATAACTAGGTTGTAATATTAACAATAAACTACTTGTAATTAAAACTAACCAAAATACGTATATTCATTTATGTCCATGTTACTTTTTAATTGTGAGTATATTTTATTGTTATTTTAAAAATCCACTTGTCAATTTCACGTTGAGCACGAACAAAATCAAGCAATTCCCTTATACTAGAAAAAAATTACTAATTTATATTTAATTAATTGTTTTATGAAAAAGAATTTTATGAAAGGTAAGATATATTTTATTTTTAAATATATATTAATCGATTGTATAAAATAATTTAAAAAAAAAATATTTTATGAAATTTAAGATATATTTTATTTTTAAATATATATTAATTAATTGTATAAAATCATTTTTATAAGTGTAGTATATTTATTTTAAGTCATTTTTTTTTACATTTTTATTATAAATTGATAAGATATTGATAAAAATTTGTTGAAATTGTAAATTTAAGTTCTATAATTTAAACAATTTATATATATTTATGAATTTTTTTTGTAGGCTAAAATCTTTCATTCTTTTGTCACAAAAATACATAATATTCTAACTCTTTAGAATTGTTTTTTCACTCGGGAAACTAGAGTAGTGCCTAAAGAGAAGTTATTTTGTCCAAAAAATGATACATACAACATACCATTTATATCAAATTTTAATAGAAAACAAAGTGACTAGATGCATGTTGAATTCATCTATTTTGTATCTGCCTATCATAACAAAATTCTTATACATAAACATGGTAGATAGAAGACCAAAATTTTTAGCAAGAAGAGCATGCATGGCTCTACGAGGACGTAGAAACATCAACGGGGTTTGCAATTTTCCCCAATGATGTAGTGTCTTTTCATTGCAGTAGCAGTGCCTCAATCCTAGCTAGTTGGGTAGAAATATCCCTGTGTTCCAAGATAAGATATCGGTGCTCCATCCACAGTTCATCTACTTGCATCAAGATCTCCATGCATGCGTTAATGTGTTCCAGCAAAGCTTTTCTTGACAAGGACTTCATGTTCCAATATAACTTGATTGTACAAATATATTGGCTTAGCACCCCCCCACCCTCCCAAGTGTGGCTCAAGTTAGGAACATAATCTTCCATGGAGGCGAGAACCTCTTCATCATTTTGCTCATCATGATCAATTATTATTTCATTATCAGCATGAGTAATTTATTGTTGGATGGGATTGGGGGTCTGTAAGCAGTATTTTCGCACAACATTAGGAGCTTAGAGTCTTCTGCGGGCACTCCCCTCAACTCGAGAGGAGAAGTCTCACCAAGACCTCACACATTGTCAAGGCATAGAAATAGATTGACTGAAAAAACACGATGTAGGGTAATACACATGAGAGGCTAAGAATAATGAGAAGGGCCAAGTCCAATAGGAGGGAGTGATCACATTGTGACTACAATGATGTGAAAAACAATTTAAATTACTAGCAGAGAGAGCAAGGGAGCTCGAAGATGGGGAACTTTGTTTTATACAAGGTGTAGGAAGATTGGACGCGGAGAATTTAACCAAACAGAGGTAGGACCAAATTCTCAATTGAAGGGGAGAACACTCATAATTAAAGATTAAAACCCCGACTTCTAAAATTTGTGTAAAAATATGTTTGTATTTAGTTGCTAGCCAACAAATATTGAATCATTCCTTTTTGAACTTAAGAGGCATACTAGTAAGATGGTAGACCAAATTACCTTGAGGCATGTCAGAGTTGGGGAAGTGAGAGTGTTCCTATGCTTTCCCACTTTGTTAACAATGAATCCCCTCCTCGAACATTCTTCCTTTGCTACTTGGTCTCTAGCACAACAAGGGAGGCCGATCAATGGAGATATATAATGGTCTTGGCCAGATCAGACATAGAGGAAATTTGTGAATATTACTTTGAGACCTAGAGCAAGGGATGTCTAGGGAGACTCTAGTCTACCCCTTCAATCAAAATGAAAACAACATGACCAAAGAGGTAATGTCAAACTAAGTGAACCACATAGTCTACTAGAGAGAGGTTGCCACAATCTTTCTCGACACAACTCAACATAACCAAAATGATTCCTATTGCCATATTCATAGAAACATCTAGATGAATTGTATGAAACAATGGCATCGAGTAGTGGATTATCATTGCAAATGGGTGTGTGAGGTTAATGACCTTGCATGACCAATATTTCTTGTGGCAAGCCTCGTCAAGTTGCCACTAGTGATTACTTGAGATGGTAGCTACAAGTCCATGCTTATTCTACTCTCATATCCATTTAAATCATTTATTACTTCTTTAAGTGTTACTTGAGTAAGCTAAATATATTTAAAATCATTCAAAACACTAAATCTATTTATATATTTAAAAATAGTATTAAAATATCAAAGCATTATAAAATTTAATATATATATATATATTTTGTTAGATCTAAGACTTTTGTGATCCATAATATAAATAAATGATTTTTGGATTAATCACATCATTAAGATTTAGTCAATGTTTCAAACCATTTAATGTAGTTCATCATCATGTAATGGTTTCAATAGCCAACCAAATTTTAATGATGTAATTAATCAAAAAAACACCTATCTACACAATATATATATATTATCATAATTTTAAAAACAAATCAAAATATAAAATAATTAAACTAAATTCCCACCATGTTTTTTTTCTTTGTAACTTTTAGTGAAATGTATCGGACACCCCAACTTTAAGTATACTAACTGAGCTGTCAGATGATTTGATGACAAAGTTGGATGTAGATTTATTGAGCATAGTATCAGAGTGGTCAGATGATTTAATGATAAAGTTTTATGGAGATTTACTGCCTTCGCCTACTTCTCTGTCGACCATTTTGTATATATATACGTGCATTTATTCCAAGGATTGCGACGATGCTGCAATAAAAACATTCATTCATGTGAGTAGAGGCTGGTTGTTCAGTATCTGCAATGTTATTAAAGCTCGCTGTAGATATTTCTAACATACACATCATTGATGAATTTAATGACTTTACTGTTACATAGAGGTAAAGTTATTATTACACTTTCAAAGTGTGTGTGACCATCTATAAATCTGTCCTCCACAGATCATCATAGTAAGCGAGTGTTCAGGAAGCATTCCTTTCTCTCTTTTAGCGATCTCGTTGTCTTAATTTGTTGGCAATCTTTCGCCATCTTTGCAACTGTCGTGTTTAGATGGTGGTCTTGAGAGCGGGATATCCATGGACGGTGGCCAGACAGGCGGCGCCGCCGCCGCCGTCACCAGCGACAGCTCCTCCTCGTCCCCTGTTATTTCCAAGGGAGTCTCTCTGCAATTTCACAGTCACTAAACGACCACCCCTCCTCATTACCCCTAGCCGCCCTACTCCCACCGAACCTCTTTATCTTAACAACGTCGACGATTCATTTCCATTAAGGATTTACGCCAATGTACTCTTGTTTTATCCACCAGCGCGCCGTGACATCCCCATGGGTGGTAATGGCAAGAATGATAGAGATCCAGTCGAAGTTATTGGAGACGCTCTGGCCAAGGTTCTGGTGGATTACTATCCCTTCGCTGGAAGATTAAGAGATGCTGATAAGGGTAAGCTTATAATGGACTGCACGGGTGAAGGAGTTCTTTTTGTGGAGGCGGATGCAGATATTTCCTTGGAAGACTTGGGAGATCTCTCTCCCCCTATTCCTCGTGCTCTTGACTTTATAAATAACGCCCAATCATTCGATCCCATCACAGATTCGCCACTTCTTCTGTGTCAGGTTGGTTCGTAGTGTGGTTATTACTTAGTGTAGTGTTTCTCTTTGCAGATTTTGAAGTCACTGAAATGTAGTGAAAATAGTATAGATTCAAGGAACTAGGAAATATTTGGATATGCAAAAAGGTTTCCATTATTTGGTACATATATATATATATATAATTTAAATTGTATTTTACAAATATATTTAATGCTTTGAAATTTTTTTGGTATTGTTATTTGAAAAATGAATTATAATGTAGAATTATGAGAATTCTTAAAATGTGAGATAGTGATATTTTTAAAATGTTTTTAATTTTAAAATTTTATTTTATTTAATTAATTTATATAATATATACATAATTTTTTATTTAATTATATGTAGCTAATGTTGAAATATTTTTAGATTTTGAAATATTTCATTATTATTAACACTAGCTCACATATATTAATTATATATTAATTATACTATATATATGTGTGAAATTGATTTTGAAATAAATTAATTAATATGAGTATTCAAATAATTTATTTAATCTCTATATTCAAATATTTTTAAAAAATATAATAATTGTACATCTAGTTTATATGTGAAAATATTACTTTATCTCTATAACTTAATATAAAATTATGTTTATTTTATTTATATTGAGAATGGAAGTGAAATATTTTTACCACATATCTTCCATGTCATATATATATATATATATATATATATATATATATATATATATAATTTTTTTATACTTCTTGAATGAGCGTAATGGTTTATGGTTTAGAGCATGTGTTTCCTTGTAAGAGGTTACATGTTAAAATTGGATAATAACAAGGTCTCATACACCAATTTGCTGTCTCCTTTATTGGCCATAGTTGAGCATTCTCACTCTACTAGCCATCATATTTGCTTTGATAAATCCAAAATCTTTGCTCCCTTCCCTTTCCATTCTCGCTGGATCATTAGGGAAGCCCTTGAAATTGACAACCATCCCAATAACTTTAATAGCTATGACAGGTATCATTTAATCGAGTCATGGAAGCCCACCATCTATTTGTGTCCTCTAAATAATCTATTGCTAATTCTAACCTATCCTAAATTCCTTCCCCCATTTATGTGGTGACTTTTAGTCTCCTTTCATCTCCCCTTTCATGTCTCTTCAATTTCCATAGTTTCCATTAATCCATTAATTCATTTCATTCTTAGCCCCCTCCCCCTTTTCATACTTTCTTATTGAGCTTTTCCCCTCCTTAATTTTAAAATTTATTAATCTTATTAATTTTATTGGCTTTTCCCCTTTATAAGTTTATGGCTTATCCAATAATGTAATGCTTGATCATTGATAGGCCGGCCCATCTCGAGCCCTCATCTCTTAAATTAAATAAATTTATTTATAAACTTTCTTAAATTCAAAATCCCTTTTTCACTTTCCATTCACTTTATTATTAATTTAATATCCTACAATTTTTCTATATTAATTCATTAATACCCAGCCTTATTCTTTATTCATTTATTACATTATATTTCTAATAATAAGATATTATTGAAATAATTTTAATTTTAATTTTTAATTTTATTATTATTATTATTATTATTTGAATTCTAATTTTAATTTTAAATTCGAATTCATTCTAATTTTAAATAAATATTTTAAATTTATTAATTAATTTATCATTTATTAATTTATAAATTTGATTTTTAATAGTATAATCTAATATTAAATTTATAATTTCTATTTCTAATTTTGTTTTAATGACTTATTTAATGCTTATAATATTTATAGACCCTTTTATTCTTTTTATTCTAATCACTAATTAGTGTTATTTATAAAATTTTCTCCAAAGTTTATAATTTCTATTTCTAATTTTGTTTTAATGACTTATATAATGCTTATAATGTTTATAAATGCTCTTAACCTTTTTATTTTTTATTCTAATCACTAATTTTTTGTTACGTATAAAATCTTCTCTAAAACTTTATATTTATAACTGTGAAATGTCCATTCTCAAATATGAATTGAAGTGTTATGATTGAATCTCTTCCCAGGTAACGCGTCTACAGTGTGGAGGCTTCGTATTAGGTTTGCATTTCAACCACTGCGTGACTGATGGCGTTGGAATCGCCCAGTTTGTGATCGCTCTTAGTGAAGTAGCCAGAGGGGCAGCAACACCTATGGTTCCCCCAGTTTGGAAAAGAGAAATCCTTCGACCCAGAGCGAAGCCCACTGTGAAATCCCTTGGCGTCCGGCAATATTATGATTTTGTAGAGAACTATCGAGAATCGGTTTTGGCAGTGCCAGTGCCTGCAGGAGAGGAAATAAGTTCAAAGTCGTTCTATTTTGGTCCAGAAGAAATTGGAGCATTGAAACGGCAGGCAAAGGATGTGAAGCACTGCACCACATTCGAAGTAATAGCGGGTTGCTTGTGGCAATCGAGAGTAAAGGCTCTCAATATCCCTCCCCACCAACACTCGGTATTGTTGTTTCCCTTCAACGCCCGTTCTCGGTTTCGGCCGCGTCTTCCCGCGGGATACTACGGGAATGTATTAGCCGCTGGCTACGCTATGGCAAGTGCCCGAGATGTGAGTGAGCGACCATTGTCTTTCGCCGTGAAATTGATTAACCAAGGCAAGAAAAGAGTGGACGAAGAATACGTGCGATCTATGGTTGATTTGGCGGAGGTGAATGGGCGTCCACTCAGCCCACCCTATGGTTGTCACATCATTTCCGATGTTTCGGATATTGTAATGGCCGGCACAAAAGTCGACTTCGGGTGGGGAAAAACAGTGTATGCGTGTCCTGCTTCTTCCCCTCTACCCAACCAATTATTTTTTATGAGGCCTTCAAAGAAAGACTCCGAAGGAATCAGCGTGCCTGTTGTTTTGCAGTCGAAGGCTATGGAAATATTTGAAGAAAATATCAGTGCAGCAATCAACGGTGGCCTTTGCGTTGGAAATACTTGAAGAAATTATCAATACAACAGTCACCGATGACAGCTTGCAGAGTGCACAAAAGTGGCACGTTGGGTTTTTTTAAGCTGCTTTTCTCTAATATCGTCGATCTGTGGCTTTTCTATTTAAGTTTTTTCTTATGGAAATGGATTTCGTAGAACAGTTGTACTTAATAGTATAAATGTATTTGCGCATCAGCCTAAAATCTATCTTAAATATTCTGACTCTGATACTGATAATATTATGTTATTATTTTTAATTTTTTTAAAGTTTGGTAGTAATTTTTATTTTTTATTTTTAATTTTATCTATGAGAAATTGGAAGAGCATCCATTGCACACAAAATAATAGTTTTTATTACCTCAACACATCAAGGTACAATAGGTATATATATAGTGGGAGTGAGATCCAACTAATTCTAATGTTGGAGATTTAGGTTGAGAGAATATGTCAACGGTCTCCTACAAAACCTTAAATCCAATCCCCAAACTTAGCACACAGCATTAATGTGAACATTATCTCAAACACCCCCCTTTAATGCTTACATTTCAAAACTTACAACACTAAAATCACAATTACAAAATTTGTCATTTGTTTTTGTCTGACTAGTCTTCATCAGTGCTTACACCCACTCTAAATCTTCCGGCTTCCGCTCTTTTCTTTTCCACACATTCGAGCTTCCCATTTGACACATTTAAAGTACAAAAGCTTCTGACCATCTTTGACGTTCTTTGTAGAACTGACGCTTCTCAACCTCCCGAAGGATAGTCTCGACACTGAACCATTTTATTTCCATCTGTGAAATTCCTCCGAAGAGCAAATTTCAACAGTTATATAGGAGAGCGATCTAAGTATGAAATGTTTTCAGCAATCAGTTAAACAAATGACCTTTCTACATACTTACAAACTCACAAGGTAACTTATAACTGTTGACTTTGAAGCACTGAAGTACAACAATAATCTTCAGTTTTAGTAGAATTGTAGACATATTTAAACCAGTCATGTGTTTCTATAGCTCCGAAGAACATGAAGAACAACAAGCATGAATTATGTCACTCTGTTACATATTTGGTTCTGCATTATTTGATTTTTTTCACACAACAAATTTCACAGAATATATATCTAACAAATGCACAGGTAGCTTCAATTTCTTCGTCAGTATAGGTATGTCCTAGGTGGCTCTATAGCACCTTCCTTCCTTTTTAAGATTCTCAGCCTTCCTGTAGCAAATGGATCGTCCTAAACTCTCAAATTTTGAAACGGAGTTACTAATACACACACGGAATAAGCCCTCAAATCAATAGACCAAGGACTTATTTACTCACTCCCTGCGTCTCCATTCTTGGTCTCTCGTAATAAATGCACATGATTAAAACCCCATCCACGATGCTTACCTTAATGGCGCGGCGAGCTTCTGTCCCTCGATCAATCGGTCAGGGTTGGACTTCGGCAACGCGTGGGATAGTTCTCACAGATGTGAGCCAGCAACTAAAGATTGCATTTCACAGTGGTGTCCACGAACAGGCATGTATCGCTGGAGCTATTCCCTTCAGGCACATCCACCACGTAAGATTCAATCACCAGCACTCTGCCTTTCTAGGTTTGACCACAGAGTGGTCCTAGCAGGGTAGAGTTGTAAATAATAAATACACAACACTCTCACAAACAAAAGAATTCAACACTCCTAATCTACATATGTACAGAGAACCTCTCCCAAACTATTTCATCTTCCTAGGCACTCTTGTGAGGGATTAAGCTCAGCTAGGCTCTGATACCATATGAGAAATTGGAAGAGAATCCATTGCAAATAAGATTTACACAAAATAATAGTTTGTATTACCTCAACACATGAAGATACAATACGTATATATATAGTTGGAGTGAGATCCAACTAATTCTAATATTGGAGATTTAGGTTGAGAGAATATCTCAACAGTCTCCTACAAAACCTCAAAGCCAATCCCCAAACTTAGCACACAGCATTAATGTAAACATTATCTCAAACACTATCTTCATCAAAATGTTCATCTTCATTAATATGTCCAACTACATCACTTTAATTTGGGAAGAGATTTGAACCTGTGATGAATACTATAACAATGCACGGACAATATTATGCTATTATTTTAAATTGATTCAAATTTTCATATGATATTATTTCAAAAATTAAGTTATTATGAATTATTATTAATTTTTTTTATATAATATTATTTACAAATTTAAATGGAGTTGTCTTTAGTGCTATTTTTGGATTTTCAGGTGCTCGAATTGGTGAAAGAATTTGAGGTAAAATCTTGGTTTTTGTTATTTAAACTGGTTTTTTGAATCCATTTCAGCACCCTCAAAAACCCCTAGGGCACTTCGATTGTGCAAGGTTAGCAATCAAACTTTTGTTTTCAATGAATTTCTGTGGGATTTTAGAGAAATTACACCGGAAAAAGCCACCATAAAAGCCTTCACAAAATCGCACTAAAAACTACTCGAATTTGAATTATTAATAAATATTTTACTTGAAAATTGGTATAATTTTTTTTTTAAATTTTTATATAATATTACTTCAAAAATTAAATTATTATGAATTATTAATATTTTGTTTATATAATATTATATATTTATAAATTGGTTTAGTTTAAATTATAATAAATATTTTAATTAAAATGTTTTATAGAAATTACTTAGTAGTTGTCATAGTTCAATTAAAGAATTGCTTTCAAATATGATAATTATAAATGTTAAAAATGGAGTTGTTTATTTATATATTTATTGATTGAGTGAATAACTATTTTAATTTATTATTAATATTTTTTACTAATTTCTTTTAAAATTATTTATCTAGTTATTTGCTATTTGAATTGATAATTATTTGAATTTATTATTAATATTAATCATTTTTTTTACTAATTTTTTTATTGATATTAAGTAAATTATATAATATCTTAAGAGCCAATCAATTGGTTAATGAAAAATGTGAAATTGTTGTAATTACAAAGATTCAAGTTCAAATGCTTGTAACTCTGGTTCAAATCTCTTTTTTATGATCAGACTCTCATTGCAAGGAGAAAAACATTTATCCACATAACATTGTATTGTGCAAAAACTACAATAACAATTACCATTATTAAATTTATCGCAAACTAATAAACTACAAAAACGCTCAACCTTTTGTTACTTTCTGCAGCCATCCATTATTTGCTGCGTCAACGCCCCTTGGGAGTTATGCAGGGAGGAGTATAATTTAGTCTCACGTCAAAGCACCTTGGTAAGTAAGCAGCGAGGAATATAATAGTCACATGAGAGGTTCTGTAATACGAATGAAGAGGTGTAACTCATGACTCCTCGATTGCAGTGGCCTTGTATATATATATATAATTCGAGAACATAAAAATAGTCATTTCATAACCCAAGCCACTTTTCATAAGCTATGAGGAGGGGAGACAACCTCATTTTTTCTTTTTAATAAATTAAAGCTAAAGCTAGAAGAGAAGTAAGAAACTGAAAAAAGATTCACATACTTTTCATATGGTTGGGGTTGTTCATTACTTTTCATATGGTTATATGGTTGGGGTTGTTCATTAGATAATATATTAGCTGAAAAATGTAAAATTTATCAAATCTACCTTCTTCATAATTAATTTTAATATAGATTAAGCGGTTTAAGAACAGTCAAAAGAAATAAAATTAATTTTTAATTTTCAAAATATTCAATGTGATATTTAATTTTTTCAAAACTTATTTTTTAATTTTTTAATTATTTAATTTGTTTTTTTTTTTTTCAAAACTTTAATAAATTTTATAAAATATGTTTAAAATTTTCAAAATTAATTGATTCTTATTGGTAACTATAAAAATGATATAACCAATCTAAATCCATTTTAACTCTAGATTTACAAAGAAAATTTGATTAAAAAAATTAACAATTTAAATTTTTTATTTTAAGATAGGGTTATTTTTATATTTTGACACAATCAAAATGTTTACATAATATAACAAGACAATACGAACATCTCTTACATGTTAATGTCAGTTGTAGAGAGCCTTTCAATATAATAAGTTTCATAAATTGAGCCCCAAGGGATAGCTCAAATTGCTGAGTTCTCGTTGCCAAAGACATTGCCATACGGAAGGTCAGGTGGTCAAATATCCTCGACGCCCTTGGGGTTAAGCCCCGAAATTAAAGCCGACGGTTGATTTCTTTGGTAGGATCTATTGGATTGGATCTACTAGATTATTACTCGTGGATGTAGCGGGAAAAAAAATAAAAAATATTATAATGTTATATATTTTATAAAGCTTATAAAATTTAATTAATTAAATTTAATTTGAATAAAAAAAGAAAAGAAAAAGAAAAGAAAATTATATCTTATAGTTATATATAAACAAAAATTTGTATCCTCTCCAATGAATTTTCTCCTATGTTTTTATTAGACTATTCATTTTCCTATTGAATGTGGAAGGACATCAACCTAATATCTTAAAAGAAAAGGGATGAAAAGGAAATATTGTAATAAATAAAAAATATAATATTGTATTTTATGTATTTCATATATGTTACAAGGCCAGAGGTAAAATTGTCATGCATATTAGTATTTGGTTTTTGTTTTATAAATGAGATTAAGATTAAATGTTATTTGAAATTATATGAATTATATTTCAATTTTATTAATGGATACAAGTTTTTAAATTGTAGTTTTATTGATCATAGTATGAGATATTATAAGTTTTGTAAATGTTATTTAAATTAAAATTGTCTTTTTTGGTTTTGGAATAAGACCAAGAATAACTTTTGATTCATTGAGAGCTCATGTTAGAGAAAGATCAACAATTACATTTAATCTACAAGTAGAATAACTATCCTTCATTCACCAAGGGCTCATCTTCCTTATATGTAAAGAAACACATTAATAGTTCTAGACTTGATAACATTTAGTAGGAAGTAAATTCTACCCCCTTATGTACCACCAATATCTCATTTCAAGAGGTGTGGTTTTCCTTGTATATTTGATTAGTAAATTCATATTTACTAATGGCTAGTAATAGTTATCCTTATTGCTAGTTGACAATTGAAATATTGTGTTTGAGTATATGTATGTGTGTGTATATGGAGACAACCAAATTCAAGAAGTAAAACACCTCCCTTCACATATATACAAAGGCTCTATACCTACCATGATTTAAGCCCTATCATAATCTTTTTTACTTGAAGATATTATAAATATAAACAATGTTTTTTTTGCAAGTAGTAGTATTTTTAAAGTACACTAAAAATGTTAATAATATGTCAACTAGTAATATTTTTAAAGTATACTAAAAGTGTCAATAATATGTAGACTTAGGAGGGACAATCTCCCTTCCTAATTACCACATAAATTAATAGTAAATAGAGATAAGATGAACCAACCAAAAATAGAAAAAGTAATGGTGCTTACTAAGTGTTATGTACTCAATAGATTTGAAAAGAAATAATAGAAATCAACTGAAATCTAATAAATCCACAAAATGGAAAAACATACCATGATCGGATCCTTATCATAATTTTTTTTACTTGAAAATAGTATAAATCTAAGAGAAATATTCTTTTTTCAACTAGTAATATTTTTGAAGTACTCAAAAAATGTTAATAATATGTAGACATAAGAGAGTTGATGTCCCCTTTTAAGTACCATATAAGTTAGTAGTCATTAGAGATAAGATGAACCAATCAAAAATAGAAAAATATAACGATGCCTACTAATTTTTATGTATTCAATAGATTTGCAAATAAATAAATCCAAAAAAAAAGAATACACATAATAATTATAGAGAAATTCCTTGAGGTAGGGTAACATTATATATTATTCCTTACAGAAGGAAAGAACTTCTCAAATAATACATGCTTTCTACAATTACAATACATTTACCATGTTCAATTCCATTGCTTACACTTCTTTCCATGGTATAATCTATATTCTATGTACATTAAATAGAATGATGTTTCTAGTAGGTGAAACCTTCTAGTAAACCTTCTTACATTGGTTTTTTTCACACTATTACATGATTCTCAAATAATACATGCTTTCTACAATTACAATACATTTACCATGTTCAATTCCATTGCTTACACTTCTTTCCATGGTATAATCTATATTCTATGTACATTAAATAGAATGATGTTTCTAGTAGGTGAAACCTTCTAGTAAACCTTCTTACATTGGTTTTTTTCACACTATTACATGAACCCTATTTAATAAAAATGATCTACATACATAATAATACATAAACAATAGAACAATTATTGTTCCCCTTGGGTACCTCCCTAGGTAACCCAAATTAACTCTAAGTATACTACATTCCATTCCCCTTTGCATGTTTGGTTTTTAAAACATGGAAGGAAATCATACAATATGATTGGATAATTTATGTAGTTAGTTGGTATCAATCATATGCATAAATCCATCTTAGTAAAATGTGAATATTGGTTCCAACTACTTCCTTGAGACCTTGATTAGGAATATGATTGTTCCTTTCTCTGCTAATATGATATTTCCCTGCATGGTTGTTATGCCTCCATGTGCCTCTCAATTGGTTACCTTTATGGTGGCTCGTTGTTCCATAATAAGTTTGTTGATGCTAATGCCCTTGCTTTGATGGTTTTTTTTAGCTAAGTGTGGGTGAAAATACATATAAACCTTAATTCTTAGTTTTTTAGCCTAGTCTCTTCAACATCGATTTTTTGAAGTCAACTACCCTATTTTTTCCTTTGAAATTTTTGGAAAAGTGTTCAAAAAAATTATCCCCTCTTTTTGACTCAAGAAAAGGATTTGATACCAAATGTTATGTACGCAACGGATATGAAAATAAAAAATATATAAATGAAATGAAAGATAACATATCTAAAAAGGAGAATACATATTAGAATTAGAGAGAAAACCCTTCGAGGTAAGGCAATACCATATATTTTTCCTTGTAGAAGGAAATAACTTCAGAATTAATACTTGATTTCTACAATTACAATACATTCACCATATATGATACACGTTTTTATATAATACCATCTATCTTCTACGAACATTCTAGAGAAGGATGTTTCTAGCATGTGGAACATTCAAGTGACTCTCCTTTGCTTTCACACTAATACATGGACCTTATTTTCTAGAAATGAACTCCATACATAACTACATAAGAACCTAACTATTATTTTTCCCTTTGGGTACCTCATAGGTCTACTACATGATCCATGAATAGTTTGCAAGAATGGATACTTCTTGATATATTTTAGAAAAATATGAAATGGTTAATGAGATTTAAGAAAAAATACAAATTGATATATGAAATTCAAAAATTGATTTCCTTTTAAAGGTTAAAGACTTGCATAAATTTTGGTGGGTAGTAACCACTAAAAAGTCTACATATCTACATTCTTACTTGTACTTATTAAGTCTCCACATTTATATTTTTACTCCTATGAAAGTGTTGAAGAAAACATAAATAATGGCTGGTACTAGGTAGTAACAACTCCTGATAAGTGTATTTATTTACATCTTGTTCCTATCCATTTTTTATTCAAATACTTGCTTAAATTATGATGGTAGTAATTGATGATAAGTATGTCATTTACCTGAGTATGAACTATTTTCAAGGATTTTAATTTTTGGGGGTTAAGATTAACAATGAAAAATCTAAAAGTATTTAAAAAATCATGTCATAAATATTGCAATTGTATCCAAAAATTATGATAAAAAAATATGAGGAAGTTAGCTATATGGCATTGTGTTGTGAAAATTCTACAATAACAATCATTACGTAACAATAAGCCTAAACCAATCATATTGCAAATAAATAATTTTAAATATTAATAAAAAATAGTGTGGAAAAAATGTGATTTTTTTTTTTGTCAAAAACAAATTAATACTTAGTAAAAGGAAAAATAAAATATGTAATATCATGTGTGTTGCAAGAATAATAATAATATATTAAATGTATTATTTGAATAATAATAATAATAATAATTTTTTTTTTTAAATTTTTTATTTTTTTTTTAAATTTGGTATACAAGGAAGAAAGCATGTTTTAATTATATTTTTCAACATGGAGTGAAGACGGGTGAGGAATCTATATTTATTACAAATATTGAATAATATATATATATATATATATATATATATATATATATATATATATATTTGGTATACAAGGAAGAAAGCTTGTTCTAATTATATTTTGCAACATGGAGTGAAGACGGGTGAGGAATCTATATTTATTACAAATATTGAATATAAGTTATACAAAAATATCGTAAAAGATATTGTGAAGTGATTAAAATTAAAGTGTTAAAAACAATGCTCCCCTACCACATCTAGTAAAATTTAAGCACACACTCTAGAGTGTAATGGAATAGTACTAGCCTAGATCCATCTTAACACCAGATCTATCAAGCGCCGAGAGGGATCAAATCTATGGAGGTGAAAACCTCTTTTTTGAGTGCAAAACTTGAGGAAAGGTTTACACCTCGAGATATTTGATCCCTCTCAACGCTTGATAGATCTGGAGTTAAGATGGATCTAGGCTGGTTTCAATTGTGTGCAACCAAGGAAAATCTATCAATAATATGAGGAACATATGCTTAATTTTATCAATAATATGTAAATACATCTAATATTAATATAACCATTTTAAATATACTAAATATGTCTGAGATTTATTGAGTCATTTTAATTCTAAATTTTCTTAGTTACCTCACTTTGTTGAGATGATAAATATCATAAAATAACTTTAATGATGAAATAAAAATTTTGAATGCAAAGTGACAATGTAATAATATTGAATGATAGAAACTTTGAATAATAAGAATGTAATCAATTACAAATAGTCTTCATTTTGGTTGATCTCAAACTATTTTCTTCTACTATTCTTATTTTCACATTTGTTAGTTTCGCCATATTTTCATATTCATTACATGAAAAGGACTGTTGGAATCGTAAAACATTTAAATATTTAGCTCGAGGTAGTAAACATCATACCTTGTCTCTCTTTCTCTCCAATTTTAATAGGTTTAATTACTATAACACAAAAATCAATGTACGTTGTCAATAAGTTTTGTGCTTACACTGAAATCATCACACACTATTAATTCAATGACTTTAAAATTAATGTACCGGGTGAAAATGTGAAGCTGGGTTACACTTTTGCCCTTTTTTGAGAAAAAAATTATTTTTCTGTGTAGAATTTCATTTTGCGATAAAAATAAAAGTTGTAAGAAATTTTGTTAGCTTTCTATTACTTATTTTTTGAAATTTTTTTATGCAGATTTGATATGTCAACTTAGCGTTTCTTTGAATGTGTGTTTCTTAACAATCAAAGGATTCATAAGAAGTCATGTTATGACACAATGTTGTATTCATTGAAAATTTGTGTTTTTGAGAAAACAAAATGTGTTACAACAATCCAAACAGAGTCTACTTTGGTTTCGTCATATTTACAAAGCCAATGGATGCATATCATAAATACTAGAATTTTTTGAACTGGTCCAATATGAAAAAATGCGTATTTTGGATATGTTTAGCGTCGCAAGAATTTTCTTAACATATAAGTTATAAACTAAAAATCTAAAAGCTACCCGTTAGAGATGACGGACCAATGTAATGCCCCATAATTTTTTCAATTTTTTTTACAATGTATTTTGGGAGATACAAAATTTTGATTTCACTGAATCACAATGACCCTCAAAAATTGTTTGCACCTATTTTATTAGAAAAATAATTAAAATTAGTAAACGTTTATGAAATTCCATAAAAGTTATATTTCCTGAAAGTAGATTCAATTCTGAAAATGTTTGTCTTGGTTCCGACGGTTAATTAACAACCTTTCATGGAATTTAATCAGTCCAAAGTTGCAGAACCGTATTCAGAGCCTGGTTTTTGCGTAATTGGTGACGCATTAGTTCGGCTGAACTTTTAATCTAAGTTCGGCCGAACTATGTTTTCCGCCGATGGCTCGTTAAATCTAACGACTTAATAGTTTGGCTGAACTTTTAATCAAAAGTTTGACCGAACTATGGTATAACTTTACATCGGCCGGAAATTTTTGCGGAGCCCCCTACTAAAACACATTTCGCGGCAATATAAATTGCCGCGAAATCATTCACAATTTTTGCACATTTCGCACATTTCATCTCATTTTACAAAGATCTTAGTTTGGGTTCAAAAATGTTTCTTCAAAGTTTGGATTTAAGAGCATTTCTTGGAAGCAAACTGATTTTACAAAGAATTGTTTGGGGTTTAAAGAATTTTTTTGGAAGACATTTCTTGGAGGCGGCCTGATTTTGGCAAAAATTGTTTTAAACCTAAAAAAATTTCTTGGACGTACATTCAAAAGACATTTCTTGGAGATATGTACGTGTTTTGAGTTGAAGTAAATATTTTGAGCTTCGTTTCATTTTTATAAGACATTTTTCTCTCGAATTTTTTGAAGTAAGTGTTTTGGATTGGAGTAAGTATTTTTTGCAAAAAAATTGAACTGAATTTTTTAAAATTAAATCTTTTGTGATATTTTTTGTAATTGAGTTATTGTCTAATTTTTTAAGGAAATTTTTTGAACTTCATACCCTATTATCATGGGAAATCAAAGAACTTGTGTGAGAAAATATGATTGAAAAAGAGACCCCGAGGAATGTAGAGAAGAGACGAGACAATCTCACAAAAGAAAGTTAGAAGCCCTCTCAAATATTGAAGAGGAAAATCAACCTCAAGAAGAAATTGAAGCAGGTATGTAAATGTAAATATCATGATCTATTGATATATTTAAAATTTTCCTAATGTAAAATGTGAAGCTTAATTTTTATTTGATGAACTTATTTGAAAAATATTTTGTTTAATGTAAATAGACAGAGATATTCCTCAAAATATTGAAGAAGAAAATCAACCTCAAGCATAAATTGAAGCAGGTATGTAAATGTAAATATTATGATCTATTGATATATTTAAAATTTTCCTAATGTAAAATGTGAAGCTTAATTTTTATTTGATGAACTAGTTTGAAAATTATTTTGTTTAATGTAAACAGACAGAGATATTCCTCAAAATATTGAAGAAGAAAATCAACCTCAAGAAGAAATTGAAGCAGGTATGTAAATGTAAATATTATGATCTATTGATATATTTAAAATTTTCCTAATGTAAAATGTGAAGCTTAATTTTTATTTGATGAACTAGTTTGAAAAATATTTTGTTTATATGTAAACAGACAGAGATATTCCTCAAAATATTGAAGAAGAAAATCAACCTCAAGCATAAATTGAAGTAGGTATGTAAATGTAAATATTATGATCTGTTGATATATTTAAAATTTTCCTAATGTAAAATGTGAAGCTACTCTCAGATGCGGGTGGTCTCGGTGATAAATGAGGAGTAGGTGGTCAGGTGGGTTGGCGCGTGGCTCACCACCACCGCCACCCATCCTCGCATCCTCTGGCACTTAAATGACATAGTCCGGCTATTCAATGCAAATTTATGGAAGCTCTCTCCCCGAAACCAGCGCATTTCTACTTCTACGATGGCGAGCTCTGGAAATTTCTTGTTTGTTCATCCCCTCCGCGTCTGTTGCACCCCTGCTGCGGCTGAGCGCAGCTCACGCACCAGCACTGGGTCTCGTTGCGTTTTAAACTGCTGTATGGAAATTCTGCCCGGCCTTCATATCTCCAATTGCGCCTCTTGCAATCTTCCGCGCACGTCTGTCTCCGATTCCGGTCGCCAGCAAGCTCATCCTGCTCTTACTGTACCCTCTGACCATCAAACCATGCCCCGCTTACGCCCGAGAATGCGTTGCAGGCGTGGGGGTGCCATTGGGCGTGCTATCAACCGTTCCTCTCCCTCGAACTCCGATTCCTCGTCATATTCTTCTGAATTCGGACCTGTCCGTCTTCCATCTCCGCGAAGAGGTCGAGGAAGGGGTCGGAATCGTTTCAATCCCGCTGGGAATTTTCGTTTGTCATCCAGGGCACATTCTCACCATGCCCGTTTTCATTTCCCCTACAGTATTGACAACACCCCTCTCCTTGCAACGGTGACCATAGACCTTCGAGCTGCCCCCTCTGAACAGATTTCTTCGGACCAGGTTCGCGCCACCACGGAGGCTGCTCGGGAGACCTTAACGGAGGCAGAGCACAGCATTCCCCAGGCGGATATCTGGAAGAATGTTTCTTCTGGCAATGAGGCCAACTTGGGTGTTCAGGCGAATCCTTCGGCTCCAAATGATGGCAGTCCTGAGCGCCAAGATGATCCTCCTTCTGAAGATGAGGATCCTTACAAATTCGGCTGCCTCATTGTCGAGGAAGATCCTCCCTCTGCTCAGTAACGTGGTTCCAGGTTCGCGCGCCTGTGTTTTTGGTTTTCATCGGCCTGAAGGTGTTCATCTACAGTTTTATGCATCTGCTTAATTCTGCTACTGTTCTTTTGGTCTCTCTTCTGCTTTATGGTCGGTCTCCCCTGCGTGGGAGTTATATTTTGCATTATAACTCAGGTTCTAGAATTGTCATTTTTGTTTTTGTTATGGCTCGAAATTGTTAAAATATAGCCACTCTGGCTCACTCCACAGGAGTCATATTGTCAAGGTCTGTTCAATTTCCAGTTACAGATGTCAGTCACTTGATAGGAACAGACAGTATCACTGCTCTTCAAAGCTCTCATGATCTCTCTCCTAATTGTTTTGATGATCAATTACTCGCTGGTAAAGCAAGAATGCCTCAGCATTGGGCTGGAATTCTCGAGGCTTTGGCCTCCATGTAATACTATTTTTGTATCAATATAGAAGTAGCCATATTCAGAAAAAAAAAAAAAAAAATGTAAAATGTGAAGCTTAATTTTTATTTGATGAACTAATTTGAAAAATATTTGAAATTTTAGATATATTTATTAATTTAGTTATTTATTGAATATGTACTATTTTTTTGAATATGTACAGATGAAATCACTATCGATAATGAGATGTTAGAAAATGTTGACACTCACACATATGGAGATAAAAAACCTGACCATGCTATACGATATCATGTTAACTGCATTTTTGAAAAGTATTTATTAAATGAGCGGGTGACAGTTCAGGCTCAAATTTTGAAAGGTCTCTTATCATTAAGGAAATTAAAAGAAGCTACGACACTATTGGGTATTCAAAAATCAACCAAAGATAAAAAAATGAAGGAAGAGGTGATAAAAAATATGAGTAGTGCTATAAAGTCAATTAAGAGATCTAGAGAGAAAGATGTTTCAATTGTATGTAGAGGAATACAGATGGCAATGGTTTCCTCAAGTACTCAAGAGAATCGTTTGGTAACATCTATGGCACGAGCACTGGGAACCTCGTGAAAAACTTTGCACAAACATTGGAAATTTTGGTTGCAAATAGATGTAAATGATGAACTCGCTTGTTGGAGAGCTATTTGTAGGCAACCATAAAAATATAGACTTGGAGAAAATGTTAAAAAAATAATATATGAATATTGGAAGAACAATTTGTGTGTTTCACCAACTGCAAGGCATGTGATGCGAAGAAGAATAGCACGGAATCAGTATGAAGAACATGAAAAATATTTCTTGGAAACCACTCAGATAGAGTTATTCAACAAGTTCAAAGAAGAGAATCGTCAAATTCATGTTTCACTCAGTGCTTTTGTTCAACAAAAACCATGGTATGTAAAACCTATCACCGTACGCGACACTTGTTTTTGCCGTTATCATGTGGAATTTGAGTTATATTATGACACATTCCTTGATTTCGGTAGAACATTATGGAAGGATTCACCTCCTCCTTCCACTATCCGTGATTTCATATCTCAAACTCTATGTGAAAGAGAAAGCGATGAACTATTTTACAAAAAGAAATGTGTTGGTGGTAAAAAATGCGATGATTGTGGAAATTTGACTAAATTTCAAAACAAATATTGTATTGATATAAATGATCAATCATTGTCCAACATGAAAGTGAAATGGAAGAGATATGAATATATCGATACATCGATTCAAGGTGCAAATAGTGTTAAAAGAATTGAATTACTAGAAGACCAAATTTTTATGATAGACTTTTTGAGAAAGTTTGAGGCAGAAATTTACAAATACACCAAGCATTCCCATAGAGCTCGATGGCAAGACTTGCAATTCAAAAAATCTCGTGATTTTTTTGCACCAGGGACCATTTTGTCAGTGATTGATTTTGCAGAAAACTACACATTTGTTCCACAAAAAGAAATTCAGAGTGAATACTATCATTCTGACCAAGTCTCCATGCTCGTCCATATTCTATATAGACATGCTAAACAAAATGTCAATCATATAGAAAGCACGAGTGAAAATCGACATATCATTAAATAATATCACTTTTATATCAGTGACGATCGTACACATGATACATGTTTTGTACAACATTGTTTTGGAAAAAATTATGATTCATTGAAAAATCGTGGAATAACATTCAATGAAAATTGGATATGGTCAGACGGATGCGCAGGTCAATTCAAATATGCACGATCATTCTTTTGGTTGTGTTGTCTTCACAAGAAAACCTGCATTAAACATTGTTGGAATTTCTTTGAGACTGGCCATGGAAAAGAAGAACATGATGGTGCAAGAGCATGCATAAAACGAGTACTTCGAAGATATCAAATGAACCACTCTGCAAGCCGACTTGTGAACGCTGAAGAAGTTGTTCAATGGTGCATCGCTGCTCTAAGCCATGAGAGAAACCCATCAAGAGAAGTGCGAAGGTACATTCAATTTAATTTATATTGAAAATCTAATTTTAAACATTGTACATTTATCATGCAATGATTATCTTTGATTGTATTTTGATATCATATTTACAAATTCTTCTTCTAATTTTCCATATAAAGGTTTTTCTGGCATATTAGAATCGAAGACGTAGACAGATCAATTGGAAATGACGTTGAAACAATAAAAGGGACTCGAAAATTGCATTCAATTCAAACAAAGTTGTCCAGAAATGTGTTTGCATTGGATAAAAGAAAATATTCTTGTTTTTGTGATGTTTGCATAGACGACACAAAATCCAATGACGTTTGTGAAAGCAAAATGTATGTGAACGATTGGAAACATACAGAGCTAAATACAAAGGGAAAAATGTCTGTTGCAATGTTTGAAGAAATGCAATCAGAGGAAACTACAATATCATCCGATGGTGATCGAGTTTCTGATCTTGTTAGAGAAGGTAACATTTGAATTATTTTCTAATGATTTAAAGATCTAGAAATAAATTTAAATATGCATAATTAAATGTTAAATTTTTATTTTATTCTGCAGGAGATGTTTTTGCTGTAATTGCACCTATTGACAACGATGAAAATGTGAAGTATTATTTGATGCATTGCACTGAACGAAAAATGAAATTATTACAAAACTATAATGATCGCGGATTTCAATATGACAAAGGGTCTATTATACTGAAAGGTTATTTTTTCAGACAAACTCATCAAAGTGGAGACTTTGTTTACTTTGAAGATTATGAACCTGATTCCATAAGTTGTCAATATAGTCACTTGGTGTGTGCAGCACGCATAAAGTTGATAGAAGTTCAATCAAAGAAAAAATCAAAAATTAAGAAATGGAAAATGTCAAAATCCGATCATGAACGGATTATTGAGGATGGAATTCCATTAGAATTTTTTTGAGTGAAGTGTCCAACAATATATTATCTTTGGATTAAATATGTTTTAGAACTTCCAGTACTCAACTAAAAATTGAGCTGCTTATGTTATTTGTGGTTTGCACATGTTACAAATTGTTTGGGTAAAAGCACGTGCTCTAGTATCAACTGAAAGTAGTTTTTCTATACATGTGCATCGATAAAAAATGTTATATGTATTGGATATATATATATATATATATGTTCTAGAATAAAATTAATTGTTCACGTAGTTTTACTATGAGCATTGATGAAAAATTATTTACGTACTCAATATATATGTTCTAGAATGCAATTATCTGGAACTAGTTTCTCTATGTGCATTGATGAAAAAATAGCTGGATTTTCTGGTAAAAAGTATCCACAATGTAAATAAATCATCTGCAGAGGGTTTGCACAAAATTTTTCACATAAGAGATTCGTGAGTATTCGATTTTTAGGGATGAATTCTGTTAATCAGTAAAAATCCTGATTGAAAATTTAGTACAAAATTTGCTTGTCCAATGGTCAGATATGTTCAATGTGCATTGATGAAAAATGTTACTTGTCTTGGATAGATATGTTCTAGAATGCACAATTAATTGTTCCAAGTAGTTTTTCTATGTGCATTGATGAAAAACTAGTTGGATTTTTTGGTAAAAAGTTTCCACAATGTAAATAAATTGACAAGGCTACCTATTTGAGTGCATTAACGACATTGACCCAAATTCAAAAAACATATATATGTACTAGACTTATATTTCCAATCAAAATTAAAGGGATAATTTGTACATATATCTACTTCTTTAAACTCTTTTTTCAATTAGAGCTTAATTGATACATGGTTAGTTGCATTGAAAAGCTATGTTCTTCCTATTGAAAAATTTTTCATTCAAACAAAACTACATGGAGAGATCATAAGCAATCTTAAAATTCCAAATGTACTTCAACCATCCAAAAGGGATTTGTGAAACATTACTTGACATTCCATGCCAATTATAGTGAACAACTATCCAATAGAAACATTTAACATTATATACCACGTGCCAAATGTAGATTGAAACCATCCAAAACTTTAAAATTTTAAAAACTTTTGATAATATATCGTGCAACATTAAAACATTAAACATCACATGCGAAATGTAGATTGAAACCGTTCAAAACTTGAGTTTAAAAAACTTTAAATTATATATAGATCGTTACTTCACATGCCATGCCAATTATAGTTCAACTAGATCCAATAGAAACATTTAACATTATATATCACATGTGCAAATGTAGATTGAAACCATCCAAAAATTTAAGTTTTAAAAACCTTTTTATTATATATTGTGCAACATTAAAACATTAAACATTTAAAGTTCATTAAATATCACATGAAAAATTTAGATTGAAACCATCCAAAACTTGAGTTTTAAAAACTTCACATGCCATGCCAATTATAATTCAACTATCCAACAAAAACATTTAACATTAAATATCACATGCCAAATATAGATTGAAACCATCCAAAACTTTTAACTTTTAATTTAACAAAAAAATATAGATCACAACATTACTTCACATGCCAAATGTACTCCAAGCATCTAAAACTTAAATTTTAAAAACAAAACAAATTATAACACATGTCATTACATAACATGCCAAATGTAGTTCAGATGATAACATTAATTTATAGATGACAACATTACTTCACATTTACATGCCAAAAGTAATAAAACCATCCAAAAATTAAATAAAACAAATTATATAATAACAATGTAATAAAATATGTCCAAAAATTGTAAATCTCACAAGTATCAAACTGTATCAAGTTTAACATATTTTAAAACCATCTAAATTTTGAAATCAAATCTACTGTAAATCATGTCCATCAAATGGAGACGGATCTAGCGTCTTCCCTACTAGGGTCTCAGTCCGCGCCCTATCCTGTGAATGGGAAACCTACATACACAATGCACATGTACTTGAACATTAAAATTTGATGTTTTAAAAATTAATGAGAATATATATATCTAGAACTTCATGTAAAAAACAAAATATAACAAAAAAATCATGCAATGCCTCATAAGGTTCCCTCTCCATTTGATGAACAGGTTCTCCCATAGGAACATTTGTAGCGGTAAACTGTACAATATACATGTACAGTTATATATATATATATATATATATATATATATATATATATATATATATATATATATATATTAAAAACTTTCAAATGAAAATGCACATGTACATATATAAACTTATTTTCAATAATATTAAAAAAAGGAACTAAAGACAACTTGTTCAAATGCTGTGGATGTTCCTATCTCCGTCGCTAGAGTCCGCGGATTAAAGAAATCTTCTATAGGAACCTAAATTCAAAAAAATTTAAATAACTCAAAATATAGATATATATATATATATATATATATATCTCAATTTTTAATGGAACTTTTTGAGGTAGAATATATATATATATATATATATATATATATATATATATATAACTTTTAAACATAAATTTTAAACTTGTGAAAAATTGTCCATACTTGTGGCTCATCTCCCAAGGAAGTAGAAGGTACATCTCCCAAGGAAGAAGAAGGTACCGCCATCCCAAAAACATCAGACGAAATCGGTACGTGTTAAAACATTTTATCAAATTATATATATACATACATGTACATGTGTGGCAACAATTATTTATTTTAGAGTCACTTAAAAAACACTAACATTTGCCAACATATCATGATGGTCAGACCCATCTGCATTGTTTGAACCAGAGGTCCCGAACGTAATATTTACATTTTCGTCACGCATCATGCCTGAGAACTGCAAATGGTGTTTTAACATATAATCATACATTTTTGTTAGATTAATGTACACATACAAATAAATGTATACATGTACATACACATGTATTTATTACAAATTGTACACATGTATATGTCAAAATAATTTCAAACCCTAAGGTCACTAACACATACCGTTCTGGTGCCCTCTTCTTCATGAAAAATTAGGTCTTGCAAACCATTGCCACAATTTATTGCATATGTTCGGAGATATTCAACATTCATGTTGTAAATCTCCTCATCTGTACAATAAACAAAATTGGCACGTGCATTTTCACGTGCTCTTTGTCGATTTAAACAAAGATCGACTCCACTCAATCCGCTATGAACATTGTCGATCATAACATCCCTTGCTTCTCGACTTATTTGAGAAGTCGCATCCATCTCTTATCGCAGAGTTTTGACTCAAAACGATTGACTCACCAATGGCGGCTCAGGGCGAGGCAACTCCACATCTCGCTTAGTGCCCTTACGGTCATATAATCGACCTTTCCCCGGGCCAAAAAATTCTGAAGGAAGGTCATTGTAGTTGGGTTTCATACCCAAAAAAAATTCTGCATAAAACATTTGTGCAAAATAAACAGGAACCTCATCGTTCCATGGAAGCCTTCCATAGGCCGCAAGATGCCTATCATACAAATAACGAGCTTTGTCTGGGTGCTTGAAATATTGCACTTTCAACATTTTTCTTTTTGGCCCTTCCTTATAATTAAACATTGACTTGGCACTTCTTTTGTAACTTTTTGTTTTACGTCCTCCCATTTATCGGGACCCATCACTGTTTCTTTTCTCTTTCTCATCATTTCTACAAATGAATCAGTCGTTGGCCCAAGATTTCTATACACATTTACCATTTCACCCAATGAATGTGTAACTATTTCAAGGCTTTGTCGACTCTCAGCAGGTAGAGACAAAGCCACGAGATCTCTTTGCAATTTTGCATGAAGTCTTTCACACCTTTGTAAGGTGCATTTCGCCATGTTGGTTTCCCATGGTATATCAGTAATCTCGGCCGGATAAGTTGTGCTGGGTTGACAACCTTCTTCTTGAATGTAGCGGGCTGCCCTGCGTCTATTTTGACCACTAGCTCGAACATTTTCGGCCTCTGCATCAATATATATATAATTTCGTATATTAGAAAAAACACGTGTAAAAAAAGTTGTACAAATTTAATGAAAAAATATTGAAATTGATGGAAACCTTGATGTTGTTGGTTAACATCTTCTCCAACATGACCCTGCTGAGAACCAGACCCAGAATGACGCTGCTGAGAACCAGACCCACAATGACCCTGTTGAGAACTAGTATCCGTTGATTGGCCTTCGGGGGAATAAATATCACCCCCTTCCCGCAACCTGCTACCACTCATACCTCGACCGGTTGAACCTTGGCCATGCTCCATGGATGGAGTAGAAACCTTTCTCCTCTTACCTCCTAAAAATTAAAATATGAAACTTATTAACAACTAATTTAACTCACAAAGTTAATAAAAAATAAATTCCATATGTACACACATGTATAGAGATTTAAGATTATATTTAAATACCGTGAACATCCCCCGATCCCTAAACCTCCATATGGGATTTGGCTGATCTTCGTCATTCATCCTCCATGATATATATCTATTGGTCGACATTTACACAAAATAGATTTCAAAAAATCAATTTGTAATTTAGTGTACACAAATTATGTAGAACACAACTTTCAAAGCAATAATTGATCATGTGTGAAACTAAATTTAATCTAAAAAGATATTATAAAAATGATAAGTTCACCAAATTGCGCTTTACATGGTGGGAGCACACTTGGTATAAAATTTCCTACTTATACACTTTAGTTTGTGGAATAAATGACACATGTACATAGTTTACCTTAAAGTAGTTGTGTTTTACGGATATTAAAATGAAGAAATTCTATTTAGATCCATTCCAGAGATTGACTGTAGGGGCATTTACTATATATGTCACCTTTCATAAAAGATGAGATCCAGAGGCTACCTGGCCCTTTACAGACTCTGCCTATAGAACTTGTAGAAGTAAACACTAGAGGCATTAACAATATCAAAGAACGTTTTCATGCTCAGACATGGGAATGTGTCTCTTTCCCTACGCAAAAAAATAGTTCAAGGTACTTAATCTTCATAGACACGTCATCAAGCAGGTCAATGTGATCATCCCCAAATTACTTTTCATGAAATTAGGCTTGGAATCCTCTACAACCTAGTGGATGGAGTTGAATGGGAACTAGGTCAAGGCCTTTACAAAATACATGCTAGTGAATAACACTTACTAGGTTATGCCAACAAATAAAGTGGGAGAAATTTTTTCTCCTCAAGGTTGTCCAATTGGGTGTGTAATACCAACTTCAGCCATTTCCTAACATGTTTCTCTCTTAGGTTAAAAATGTCTTCCACCTTATTAGTTATATATTTTTCAATTTCCCGTGGATTCCTTCAATTTTTTCTCCTACCATCTCCCTTTCTCACTCCCCAAATTATTGTCATCAAACATGCCCCATTGAGAATCTGGAGCAATGTTTGCACCATACTTGGAACTGTCATTGCTGCTAATTGAAATTGGAGTCATGTATACTAGATTTCTTGCTTAAGTGGCTCTTACTTGGACAATATCCTGAGATGAGTTTGACATGATGGTCATATGAGGTTGGAAGCTACTTGGTGTAATTTTCCTTAAATATTCAAAAAAACAGAGCAAAAATGTCATTTTCGATCATTTTTTATTAGCTTATGCATACAACAGATGTTATCACAATTGCAACACAATCATGTTCCATGAGCATGAATTATGAACGTCGCAAGCCAAATTGCAAGAAAATTTGCATTCATTTTAGGCAAAAGAAGGCTATGACATTAAGGTCCATGCTAGAAAAAATTATGCAAATAAGATTGCTAAGTCTTGATACTTACCATGTGTTTCAAAGCCATAACATAGGTTGGCTTTGAGAATGTCCTCCCAAAGTCCTGTCTTGAGATGAAATTTAATTCAATGTCTCTTAGAGTTGCAAGGTGGAATTGATAGAACTATTTGATTTCTTTACCATAGATGGATATCTCCTTTCATCTATACCTTTCTCTACCATCTTATTTCCCAGTGAAATGGGAATTTTCACATTTTGAATGCCATTACCATGTAATTTGGTAGTCTACTAGCTAGACCTATCACAAGTAAGGTTGTCATACCAAACTATTTCTCTTGCTCAACTCAGTGACCATGACTCTCTTCTCACATTGCTTACCATAAGATCTTTAATTGTACATGTCACGGAAAGTTGGGGGTTCTAGGTCTACACCTATAAGGTAAAGTTGTATTTTATGGCATTGTGGTCCTTAAATTTGGAGGTGTTCCACCTAAAAAAGCAGGCATTAAATATGGATGAAAAGGATTTGTTTTAACTTTGATAGAATTTCCTTGTGGAATTACTGAATTTCTCGATGACATCATGCTATCTTTGCTCAGAGAAGAAGGTTTTGGAGGACAAATTGAATTCTTTCGACTTATTTTTGGCATTGAAGTTTGAAATAGTAGTTTTGATGACTCCATTGATGACCTTGCTGAGGAATTTGATGCACACAATATTGACTTTGAAGATGGTTTAGAAGACATTGAAGAAGTTGTAGATTTTGGTGTTGTCACTGAATGTTTCTTTGTTGTTGGACTTCATCAAGACACAATTTAACTTTACGAGCAGATTGAAGACCTTGAAGAGGTTTTAGATTTTTTTGTTCTCACTGAAGGTTTTTGTCTAGTTTTGTTTCTTACACCATTATTTCCATAGCACATTTTTGGTGAATAGATTCTTGACCTTGATGAGAGGATATGATACCTTGAAGAGGCTACATCTTTTGGTGACGTCACTAATTATTTCTCTATTATTATGTTTGTTAAACATCTCGCTTAGGGCGAGGCAACTCCACATATATTTTACAGTTTATGGGACATAATATTGTACAGTTTATGGGACATGAAGCTGTTCCAAGAAGGAATTTTATTTCGTGTTCAATACCTCAAGCTTGTGAAGTTTGTGTTCATGATGAATGGAAAATTTTGACACTCACTTTGCAAGAAGATGTTAATAAACATGCAGCTAATGAGAATGTAAAAGAAGAGGATGTTGAAAGCTCTATCTAGTCATTGAATTCATTGCTAGTATTCAAAGGAGAGCCACTACCTCATCAAATTCACCTCCTCAAGAAGGCGACAACGGTGAATGTTCAAGGTATAAATTTTCCTTTAATCAAATTGCTTTTGATTATGATAAACATGGTAAATATTCACATAAGATATAGAAAATAACTTTCACATGTTCCTTTTGTGGTTTGAATAACCATAATATTTATAGATGTTGGAAGAAGATATCCATGCACATTGAAACTTTCTAAATAAATGAGGCAAAAAATCAAAGGCCCATTGGACAAGGAAAACAATGTTGAAAATAAGATGCAATTGTTTATTACTCATTGCCATAAGAAAGGTCACCTTGTAGACAAGTGTTGGACTTTGTATCCAACAAGTCATCCACAACATTTGAAGAATGTGGAAAGAGATAACGACAAGAATGAAAAAGAGGATTCCATAATCGATGAGGGCCAGGATGATTCACATGATGATGAAGTGCAACTAAAAGAAGTGCCATTGAAATGGTTTGCTAACAGATGGTTAGATTTCTTATCCAATTAAGGCCTTGAATGTATTTTGATGTTTCATGAATTTCTTTGCAAATTCAAAGTATGGTGCATGTTGCATGAAGCAAGATGTTGAAAGTAGAGTTATGTTGACACACTTAAATGCAACAAATATGGAAATTTGTACATGAACTATTATTTGACTTGAGAGTCAGTTGTTTGAAGAGGCATGTTTTGTCGACTTGTGTTTGGTTGATGGTTTTGTACACCAATATGTAAGAGTACATGGAGATATTCACATGATGTGAATTTTTTTTTCTTTTAAGGAGAAAAATGATATGTCAGCGAGCTATGTTTCTTGCATGATGTGTTTTCAGTTTGATGGTTTTGTTTGTGACAAGACGTCACAAGATTTTGGGAAGGTCCACTCTTGAGCGAGAGCCTCATGATTACAACCTAATCATGAGAATCAAATTGGAGTGCATCCTTATTTTGAAAACAAATAGGATTCTAAGCTACCTAGGACTCAAACCATAATTTTTAAATTTGAAATATCATGGTGTGTTGTTTCAATCCCTGAATCCACAACCCTAACATAAATTGTTTTATTCTTTTTTTGCAGGATTTAGTTGGTTATATTAAAATTCAGTTGAATTTAAAATTCTTGGCTTAGTGGCATGAACCAAACATATTGTGTATTAAATGAGGAATTTCACTCTCCCAATCATTTCTAAATCACCCATATCACCAAGAAAACATGTTTTAAAAGAACATACTTTGGTATGGGAAAGACCTTAGGTTTCAAATATTATAAGAAGGTTTTTTATATGGTTGAGAGAATGTGGAAAATAGAATCCATAAACAAATTATTTTTCAAAACATATTACTTTCAAAGTATCAACAAGGAATGTACAAGGGTGTTTAATGAATTAACGCTATTTATTTAAATTCCATGATGTATATCTTACTCATAATTTTAACAAATTATTAAATAATGATCTAGATTGGATAATTATATTATTTTTCATATATTTTGACGCTTATAGAGTGAAAAAACTGAAAGAATCAACTTGTAGGGTCATTTTAATGGTGGGTGGAGAATTGGGATCCAAAACCTTTTGGAGTCATTTTGAGGTTTTAAATTTGACATTTTTGGGGGTCAAACGATTATTCCTTGTGCCAAAATCTTGACCATTATTCTACACTTAAAGACATATATCCAATGGTGCAAGAAAAACATCAAATGAAGTTCATTCAAAATTTATGCCTTTAGTAAGTTGACCTATATCATGTTGACCACCATGGTACGAGAGAATGACATTTTAGCCCCATTACTCATGCATAGAAAGCTAGCTACATGTGGAATTTTAACAAGACTCTAAAAGTTCTAAAATCACAAACCTCGTTAATGGTTGACGGAGTCAAATCTTACACCTAGTTGGCTATCACGCTATGTTAAATACTTGGCCACTAGGAGGAATAAGAGTTCCATTTTGTGTTATTGTATTTTGTTCCATAGTTGAAAATACAACTAGGAGTGTGAAGTTAGAGAGAAAATGTATGAAGTTAAGTTTTTATAGCAACCTTACACGCTAAAAGTCTTAGCTAACTCTAGAGAGATTACCTCTTTCTTTGTACTCACATATTTTCCATACCAGAAAAGAGAGAGTAGAGCATGTTTAAATTTTAGTGTTGTTTTTCTCCCATAAGGATTTCCTAGGGAAAAAGGAGTCAAAAGCATCATTACTTTTTAGGGTTGCTTGTCTCCCATATAAGGATTTCCCAGGAAAATAATTGTGTTGATTGTCTAGAGATATTTATGTGTGTGTTTCATTATGTTCTCTATTTCTTACGTTGTGTTTCATTATGTTTTATATTTCTTACATTTCTGCCCTCCTATTTTTCTTTCCAATCAAGGTTTATAAAATAACATGAAAAGCAACATGAGACTTGGAACAATCATTTTCATTATCTATATGGAAGGCAAGAAGGATTATATCCCCTTAAGCTTAAGCTTATGTAGTTTGTCAATTTTTATCATATTTTTTTGGTAAGGGTAAATGTTTTTTATCTATAGTACAAGTCATGAGTTCCCCAATTTTACCTTATGTAAAGCATGATTCTAGGATTACTACAATTTGTACTTGGTTTTTTATTGTGATGATGCCCTGTCTCAATCACTTGGCCATCTCTCGATGGGTAGTTAAATCTTTATAAAAATACTTAAGTAATATTTACCTATTTGTATTATGTGAAATTATGTAAAAAATGGTATACTATTTTTCATAAAATTGGGTTGAGTTTATCATATATTTCAATGAAAGTTGATTAAATATGTTTTCTTTAAAAGGATCTAACAATGTTGTTAAGGTATGAATTTGCAATTTTGTGTGGCTCTCTATCAACCTTCATTTCCTCATTTCTAGAAAAAATCTACTTTCTCATTCGTATACCCACTTTCTATTCAAATGCATGAGTTTTGAACTCTCGGTAACTATGTTTTTCCACGCAGGAAAATTATATGTCACATTTTATACTAAAGTTCTAAATATTATTTTGAAGTTTGGATTACTGTTATTCTTTTATATAATTTAACATTAGATATAAGTTTAAATTGAAAGCTACTTAGATTAAATATAGCTTAGATATGGCATTTGCAAATTATTATCTATTTATTAAACTAAAGGACATAATTATTACACATGTTTAATTTACATTCAAATGCTTCTTTGATTTATCTCCTATGGCTTAATGTAATGCTAGATATATAATTTAAGTTGAAGGCCCATGAGATAAATATGACTTCTATGTGACATTTGTATTGAATCATCTATTTGTTGTGTTATATGAACATAATTTGTATGCATATCTAATTTGCATTACTAATATGTCATGCTTCTTTAATTTATCTTTTATAGATGAATGGAGCACATCCATTTTTAATCTATCCCTTTTGACTTTGGATATGTGGGAAATATTCATCCACATATTTTTCTATCATAAAGCAGTGGGTAAAATTGTAAATTCCATTTGTGTCAATGTTAAGGTTAAGCACATGGATTAAAGTTTTATATATTAGATGAGGAGGCTATGTATTACATATGGTCTTCAATGAGATTTTGGACTCTTTAGATATATATCTAAAGAGTCCAAATGCTCATTCAAGACCATATGTAATACATAGCATCCTCATCTAACTTAGCCAGGTATTTGCAATACTATATTTGAGTTGGCTAGCTCCATTTCAAGATATTATAATGTTAGATTATTATTTCTAAAGATTTTGATTATGGAAGTAAAATGTTACAAAAAACCAGAAACTGTACAAATAATATTCTTCTATATATATGTAAAAAGGACATGGTAGAGAAGATCAAACAATATTAAACTTTTCGTAAATAGTTTAGATAAAAATACGTTTTCTAATTTTGATTGTAAATTATAAGGCTTAAAGCAATAATTTTTCTAATAATTTTTTTAATTAATAAATAAAAAAGAAAAATTTTCAATCAAAACGACATACAACACATAATAAAAATAATTTAAAAACAATTTAAAACTTCATACACTATATGACATTACTATGACAAACAACATAAAAATATACAAGCAAAGAATACATACAATGCATCCATTACATTGGAGTCTTTTAAATTTGCTGCTTAAAGCAATAATTTTTCTAATAATTTTTTTAATTAATAAATAAAAAAGAAAAATTTTCAATCAAAACGACATACAACACATAATAAAAATAATTTAAAAACAATTTAAAACTTCATACACTATATGACATTACTATGACAAACAACATAAAAATATACAAGCAAAGAATACATACAATGCATCCATTACATTGGAGTCTTCAGAACATACAATGCATACATTAAATTTGATGGAATTATTCACGACACAATTGGTGTCATTTGTTCATAAAAATTTTTTGAATATGAATGTGCAAATAAGGAGGTTGAAATAAGGAGGTTTCACATTGGCTTTGCAGAATTGAGAATTTAAAAACTGTTTTTACATGTATTACTTATCAACATAAATATCATGAAAAGAATATTGTTGCAGATGAATTGTCAAAGTAGGGGCTGAAGGTTGTTTTTGGAAAGATTAATTACCAGCTATATAACATGCAGGGTCTTCAGGCTGAAGGTTCAGTCCCCATCATTTAAGTACAGTGGGGTTCAGGGAGGCTATGTTTTCAGATTTCAGGTTTAATATGTGTTGTTACTTTGACAGTAAAAACTTTGTTGTCCCTTTTTGTATGAATTGTTCCATAGATCCTTCTACTGTCACTTTTTGGGCTCTTCAGGGGCAGGGATAACAGATTTTCTTTGTTTTGAAATGGTATTTTTTGGGCTGTATTATTTCATTTTGTCTTTTTTTTTTATGTGGTGAAAATCTGAGAGTCTAGAAAGGTTGGAGAAAAAAAATTGCAGATACCAAGTTGAAGATCGTGAAAATGAAGGTAAAATAACTAATACAATTTAACACAGCAAACAACAACAATTTATCACAGCAATTAATGTAATAGTTGATCAATTTTTCGAAAGGAGGATCCAGAAAGCATATACTAAATCTATTGGGTAAAGGAATAAATTTTAGAACTTTTGCATACGCTTTACAAAATTCAACATGTGTCCCGCCATTTCTTTTTTTTCAAACAGAAAAAAAAACGCTGATGTATTAATCAGTTCATATGCTAAATATATACTCTCAGCTGTGTAGCGAGAGAAGCAAATACATATCTGCCAGCAGTATATAGTGCCAATCTAAGAAGAGAAAAATTTAGAGAATAAGGAAACATAATTTGGGGGTTTTGATACCATCCCATCATGATCGGGGAATCAAACATCCTCAGATAATGCTTAACAATTGTAAATGGACATATAAAAGGAAAAACATCAAATAAATATAATGAAAAAAAATGTAAGAGTCAGAAGAATATAAGTGGTACAAAAATAGCGCATAATTAAAAATATCTTCAGATACGACTTAAAAACGTCGTCAAATCAAGAGAAAGTGACTGGGAACATGGATAGCGTTTTAAAACCGCCAAGTGTTCCGCCATTGCGAAAACTAAGAAATTATTCACAGTACACACATGGGGTGGTGAAAAAAAGCAAGAAAATCATCCTTGAAAATCAATTGTCGAAAAAACCCACATGGTGATTGTGATATGGTGAGGGATTTAAAAGGTAATCAAAATTTCAAACAGATTCATTTTTTTGTCAGGAAGTATGATTCCAGATTTTTCGAATATTTCGTTTTTGTTTTTATATGAAAATCAAATGAGAAACTTCCACTTTATTCAAATGTTGTACATGTGATGACTGGGTACTAGGTTACACATGAATCTCCCCACAAGAGGACAAGCCGCGACACGACACGGTGCCCGCAACTCGCCTGAGCAATCAATCTATTTTTATCATAAACCAAAATGCGTCATTACAGAGGAAAAAATTCATGATGTAGGCCACCATTTCAATTATTCTGCGTTCTACTGTTATATTTCAATTTTAAAATGAGTTCAACTATAGTTATTTTTGGTGTTCAAATAAAAAACTAAAGCAGTTTAAATGTATTTTTCAGGTCTTTCGTCAGATTTGAACATAGATATCTTTTACGAGGAAAAATAAGACTCGTCACCTATATTCACATTTATACTGTTTTGCTCTAATTCCCTTTTTATTCCTACTAAAAATTCTGTGGAAAGGAGGTTCACTAAACATACCCGATATCCGACGAAACGAGCAACGAACAGAGTAGCGAACAGTCTCGGCCGGGAGGTGCAACGCACGAATAGAGCAGCAAGCAGTCGTAGACAACGTGAGAATAATCAAACCGGTAAAAAATCCAACATCGCAGGCAATTTATTTATAAAAACTAGTTCGGCCGAACATTTTTTAAAAGTAAAAGTTCGGCTGAACTTTTGTCGCCAGTTTTCCTATCTCCGACAAAAATTCCGTTTGCCCATGCCGTTAGTGTGCCGTCAATCTAAATGGAATCACGAGTTTGGCCGAAATTTATAAGAAAGTTCAGCTGAACTATTTAATAGTTCGGCCGAACTTTATAAAATGTTCGGCCGAACTATTGCCAAAAATTTTTTTTGGCCCCCGATTCTCACAAAAGTGTAACCCAGCTTCACGTTTCCGCCCTACCATCATACATCAAATAAGAAATCAACATATACAATAAAATCAATGCATCTAATGAAAGAAATAAAATAATAATAGAAAACAACATATACATTGAAATCAATGCATCTAATGCAAGTAATCAAATATGATTAGAAATCAACATCTACACTCAAATAAATGTGTCTAGTCACAAGTAGAAAAATAGTATTTGTTGGGTGTGGAGCCCGATTATCTTGTTTACTTTGTATCACAGCATTGGATCCCTGTACCTTAAATGGGGCGAAAAAGCCGCCCGTAATTAATCGCTGCCGTGGGGGGTCTAGGGGGGTGGCAGCGACTTTATGGAGCCCCCGCCTGGCGGGGGGTTTCGGGGGCAGCCCCCCGAAGCTAAGAACAGAAGTAAAATTGTCTTGTAAAAGTATAGTAATTTCTAGTCAATCTGGGTCATTCATTAGGAAGATGATCTAACAGTAGAAGTTATGTTTATATTAGGGATTTTTTCCCTAGAAGGCAACCCCTCTCTTTGTATGAGGGTATTGTATTGTGGCTGTGTATTACATGTGTATTCTCTGAGTGGGAAATAGATGGGGAGACTGTGAGAGAGAACAGAGGATATTACAATGGATCTGCTGTAGGTTTTGTCTCTTCATTTTGTTGGATAATAGAAAGGAAGGACTGGTTGTTCGGGGTGGACGTACCCCAAACTGGGTGAACCTCGTATATCTGTGTCTCTCTGGTTTTATGTGTTTTGTGTGCTTGTATTTTCCGCATATTTTATGTGTTGCATTGCTCTGTAATATTTAATTTTCTAACAATTGGTATCAGAGTTGAAGGTATATTTGGCTAATAAACTCGCAAGAAAGGAGGGTTCCTGGTTTGAGTGGGAGTAATGGTGGAATATGCTAAGTTTAGGGTCGAGAAATTTAACGGCCAAAACTTCCTGCTATGGAAGATCCAGATGGAAGATTATCTGTATCAGAAAGATCTGTACCTACCATTGAGCAGAAAAGCTAAGAAGTCGGCGACCATGACAGGCGCGGAATGGAACATTCTCAATAGAAAGGCACTCAAAACAGTACGGTTGTGCCTTGCGGCATCAGTCGCCTTCAATATTTCGAAGGAAACAACAACAGAGGGTTTGATGCAGACGTTGGCGAAACTATATGAAAAACCCTCAGCCTCAAACAAGGTATTTCTTATGAAACGATTATTTAATATGAAGATGTTGGAAGGTGGATCTGTTGCAGACCATTTAAATGATTTTAATACAGTTACCAGTCAGTTAATTTCTGTAGGGGTAAACTTTGATGATGAAGTTAGGGCTCTTTTATTTCTGTGCTCATTGTCAGAAAGCTGGAATGGTTTAGTTATGGCCATTAGTAACTCTGTCTCTGGATCTAGTACTTTAAAGTTTGATGATGTTGTTGGTGCTATCCTTAGCGAGGAAATGCGACAGAAAAGCTCCGGTGAGACATCGGGTAATGCTTTGAGTGTAGAGTCTAGGGGAAGAAGAATGGAAAGAGGAAAGAGCTCGAGATATTGCAGTAAATCAAGGAAAGCCAGATCCAAGTCTAGATTGAGGATAGTGTGCTGGAAATGTGGAAAGAAAGGACACCTAAAGAAAGACTGTAGATCTCGAAAGGGAAAAGAAGGAGACGCGCAACAAGAAAACAATCATGAAGCAAATGTGATAGGTGATGTGTTACGAGATGCTTTGATTATTTATTTTGAAAATGTTACTGATTCTTGGGTAGTAGATTCAGGGGCTTGATTCCATGCCACACCTGATAAGAAATATTTTCATGACTATGTTCAAGGATATTTTGGACAAGTCCGTTTGGGTGATGATAAACCCTGTAAAATTGTTGGAATGGGTAAGGTTCTTGTAAAACAGTAGAATGGAAACCAATGGCTATTAAAGGAGGTAAGGCATGTTCCAAATCTAAAGAAAAATCTGATTTCAATAGGGTAGTTAGGCGGTGAAGGTTGTGTGACAACTTTCACAGATAAAGCTTGGAAGGTCACCAAAGGAGCCTTGGTAATAGCAAAAGGTGAAAAGGTTGGTACATTGTATTTATGAAATGGTATTTCTAACTCCGTTAATGCTTTAACTTCCAAAGGAGCAGATGCAACATTATGGCATCATAGGCTCAGACACATGAGTGAGAAGGGGATGAAGATTCTTCACTCAAGAAATTTGTTGCCAGGTTTGAAGAATGTTGATTTGGATTTCTGTGAAAATTGCATTTATGGAAAAAAAAGAGAGTCAGATTTCTCAGAGTTGGGAAAGAAAAAAAGAGTGAAAAATTGGAGCTTGTGCATACAGATGTATGGGGACCTGCTCAGGTATCATCTCTCGGTGGCTCTCGCTATTATGTTACGTTTATTGATGATGCAACTAGAAAAAATTGGATTTATTGTATTCAAAATCAATCTGATGTATTTGATACTTTCAAGAAATGGAAAGCTTTGGTTGAGGTTAAGACAAGAAAGAAGTTGAAGTGTCTCAGATCAGAAAATGGAGGTGAATATTGCAGTAAATAGTTTTATAGGTACTGTTCAGAGCATGGAATTCGTAGAGAGAAGACAGTTCCAAGAACACCACAAGAAAATGGCGTGTCAGAAAGAATGAACAGAACAATCATGGAGCGTGCAAGGTGCATGAGATTGCATGTAGGATTTCCTTTACAATTTTGGGTAGATGCTATAGATACTGCTATTTATCTAATAAATAGAGGGCCTTCAAGTTCCTTGGATGGCGGTATTCCAGAGGAAGCATGGACAAGTAAAAATGTAAACTACTCTTTTTTAAAGCCTTTTGGTTGTGAGGCCTTTTTCCATATCAATAAATAAAATAGAACAAAGCTTGAGGCAAAATAAAAGAAATGTACCTTTATTGGATATGGTGTTAATGATTTTGGTTATCGCTTATATGATTATGAAAATCACAAAATCATTAGGAGTAGAGATGTAATATTCAATGAAAAGGTCTTGTATAAGAATCAGTTGCAGGAAAAGAAACAGGAAAAATAAAGCAAGGAATACATAGTTCTTGATGAGATAACTGAAAAAGTAAAGGTGCCTGAAAATAATAATAATCAACAACCACAGCAGCAGCAACCACCATAACAGCAACAAGCACCTCAAACACCTGAAAGTGGTGTTAGAAGATCTACCAGGATAAGTAGATCCCCTGAACGATACTCTCCTTCATTATATTATTTATTGTTCACTGATTCTGGTGAACCCATATGTTATGAAGAAGCAATGTAGGTTGAAAGTAGGAAGAAGTGGGAGCTAGCCATGGAAGAAGAGATGGACTCATTAATGCATAACCAGACTTGGGACTTAGTCAGGTTGCCTACAGGTAAAACTACATTGCAGAATAAATGGGTTTACAGGCTAAAGGAAGAAGATGGAGGAAAACAGAGGTACAAAGCTAGACTCATGGTGAAGGGGTTTGCACAGAAGAAAGGTATTGATTTTGATGAAATATTTTCTCCTGTTGTTAAGATGACTTCAATTAGAACTATTTTAAGTCTTGTAGTAGCGGAAGATTTACATCTTGAACAGTTAGATGTAAAGACAACATTTCTCCATGGAGATTTGGAGGAAGAGATATACATGCAGCAACCAGAAGGATATGAGGTCAAAGGGAAAGAAAAATTGGTGTGCAGGTTAAATAAGAGCTTGTATGGCTTAAAACAGGATCCAAGGCAGCGGTATCTAAAATTTGACAAGTTTATGTTTGAACAAGGTTATACTAGATGTCACTCTAATCATTGTGTTTATCTAAAAAAGCAAAATGATGGCAGCTATATTATATTGTTATTGTATGTAGATGACATGATTGTTGCAGGGTCTAACATGCAGGAAATAAATGTGATCAAACAAAAATTGGAAAATTCATTTGCAATGAAGGATTTGGGAGTTGCAAAACAGATCCTTGGTATGAGAATAACCAGAGATAGGAAAAATCGAAAATTAACACTGTCTCAGAATGAGTACATACAAAAGGTGTTGAAAAGGTTTAATATGCACAATGTAAAACCAGTTAGTACACATTTTGCTAGATATTTAAAACTTAGTAAGGAGATGTGCCCAAAGACCCAAGAAGACATGGATTATATGTCTAAAGTTCCATATGCATCAGCAGTTGGAAGCTTAATGTATGCAATGGTCTGCACAAGGCTTGATATTGCACATGTAGTGGGAGTTGTAAGCAGGTACATGAATAATCCAGGAAAAGAACATTGGATGGCAGTAAAATGGATTCTAAGATATTTGAGAGGTACCACAAATCAATAATTATGCTTTGGTGGTTCAAACATTTCTCTACATGGATATGTTGATGCAGATATGGCAAGTGACATAGAAAACAGGAGGAGCACTACAGGATATGTATTTACTGTAGGTGGAACAGCTGTCAGTTGGGTTTCAAAAATCCAAAGTGTTGTTTCACTTTCAACAATAGAAGCAGAGTATGTTGCTACTACAGAGGCTAGTAAAGAAATGATTTGGTTACAAAGGTTTATGGATGAATTGGGTAAGAAGCATGATATGGGCACGTTATATAGTGATAGCCAAAGTGCCATTCATCTTGCAAAGAACTCAACATTTCATTCCAGGACTAAACACATACATCTCAAGTACCATTTCATACGGTCAGTATTGGAAGATGGAGAGTTGAAGCTGGAAAAGATACACACTAGCTACAATCCTGCAGATGTGCTAACAAAAGTTGTAACCAAAGACAAACTGAGTATGTGCTCAGTTTCAATTGGTCTTCAAGGATGACGATGAAGATGAGAAATAGCCAGGTCTAAAGAGGAGTCATTTTCTATCAAATGAAGTAGCAGTGGAGTTGCTACAATCAATATCCAAGTGGGAGATTGTTGGGTGTGGAGCTTGATTATCTTGTTTACTTTGTATCATAGCATTGGATCCCTGTACCTTAAATGGGGTGACAACGCTACCCGTAATTAATCGCTGTCGTGGCGGGTCCATGGGGGGCGGCAGTGACTTTATGGAGCCCCCGCTTGGCGGGGGGTTTCGGAGGCAGCGCCCCCAAAGCTAAAAACAAATGTAAAATTGTCTTGTAAAAGTATAGTAATATGTAGTCAATCTGGGCTGTTCATTAGGCGGATGATCTAACGGTAGAAGTTATGTTTAGTTTAGGGTTTTTTGCCCTAGAAGGCAACCCCTCTCTTTGTATGAGGGTATTGTATTACATCTATGTATTACATGTGTATTATCTGAGTGGGAAATAGGTAGGGAGACTGTGAGAGAGAACAGAGGATATTATAGCAGATCTGCTGTAGGTTTTGTCTCTTCATTTTGCTGGATAATAGAAAGGAAGGATTGGCTGTTTGGGGTGGACGTAGCCCAAACTGGGTTAACCACGTATATCTGTGTCTCTCTGGTTTTATGTGTTTTGTGTGCTTGTATTTTCCACATATTTTATGTGTTGCATTGCTCTGTAATATTTAATTTTCTAACAGTATTAAAAACCAACATCTACAATGAAATCAATGCATCTAGTGCAATAAATCAAATAGGATTATAAATCACCATCTACACTGAAATAAATGCATTTAGGTGCAAGCAATAAAAGAAGATTAAAAATCATCTACATTTAAATCAATGCATCTAGTGTAAGCAATCAAATATAATTAGAACTCAACATCTACATTGAAATTAATGCATCTAGTGCAAGCAATCAAATAAGATTAGAAATCACCATATACACTGAAATCAATGCATTTAGTGCAAGCAATCAAATAGGATTAGAAATCATCTACATTGAAATCAATTCATCTAGTGCAAGAAATAAAATATAATTAGAAATCAACATCTACATTTAAATTAATGCATCTAGTGCAAGAAATCAAATAGGATTAGAAATCACCATCTACACTGAAATCAATGCATTTAGTGCAAGAAATCAAATAGGATTAGAAATAATATACATTGAAATAAATACATCTAGTGCAAGTAATCAAATATCATTAGAAATTAACATCTACACCAAAATCAATTCATATAGTTCAAATAATCAAATAGGATTATGAATCACCATCTACACTGAAATCAATGCATCTACTGCAAGAAATCTTCTTCCCTCTCTCCCCCCCATATATATCTCTATATCCCTCCATCTCTCCTTTGTCTCTTTATATCACCTCGCCAAACACATACACTCTCTGACTCCATATCTATCAATTTCTTTGTCCCTCCCTCCTCTCCATCTCTCTCTTTTTCTCTTCACCTTACATCTATATCTCTATCTCCCTCTATCTCTCTATATCAACCCCAAAACATATGCCCTCTTTCTCAAATCTATGTATCTATCACTCCTTCCTCCTCTCTCTCTCTCTCTCTCTCTCTCTCTCTCTCTCTCTTTTCCCCTCCCCTCCCTCTCCCTCTCCCTCGCTTCTATGTCTCTTCCCTCCTGCTATCCTTTTTCCCTCTCTCTCCATCTTCGTTATCACTCCCTCTCCCTCTCTTTCTACCTTTCACCATCTACGTCTTTATTCTTACCTCCCTCTCTCTCCCTCTCTGTCTCCATCTCTTTTTCCCTACCTCTCTTCACACTCTCTCTTCCTTTCTCTCACACCTCTCTCTCTCTCTATATTCACCTGCCAACTTTGTTACCATATGCCTCTCTCTCTCCTTCTCTCCCCCCTTCTCTCCATATCTCGTTGTTTTCATCTTTATCTCACCCCAAAACATATGCTTAATTTTATCAATAATATGTAAATACATATAATCAATACAAGGAAAATACCGTCTTGCGGATGTTTTTGAGGAACCACAAAGAAAAATACCCCATACATCCGTTTCTAGCGGAGGTTACTAGAGGAGGTTGGCGGGTGGAGGGTTTTGCGGATGTTTTCCTATCGGTGCTCTTATCATTACAACTCGCCCTAGTGCTCTCAAGAAAAGAATGCATCAGCGCAGACAAAATCATTGGCACATCGAACACCATGAACTCCATACACACACACCCGGTGTGTCATAATATAATAGAGCACCGGTGCCTCACAACGCGTTCGCGCCGGTGCATTATAAAACACAAATCCAACACCGAAACCACCCGGTGCGGTAGAAAGCAACCACACTGGTGCATCATAAGAAACACGCCAAAAAAAAAACCAACTAGTGTGTTTGTAGCAAACAGTACCAGTGTGCCTATAAACAATGCGCACCGGTAAAGGGTTAAACTAAAAAAATATTTACGACAAAAAACTCAGATTTTTCAGTTTTTCAGTGCTCCTAAGCTATCAATTGTTGGTGCGTACGATACCACAGAACGCACCGGTGCGCACCCAACATTGGCACACCGAACAACGTGCACAAAGTACACACACTGCCAAGCCACCAATTACTGTAACGCACCGAGGCGTCAATACTCTTCCGCGTCGGTGGATCATAAAACACCACGCCAAAATAGGAATGAGTCGGTGCATTATTCTCTAATAGCACAGGTGCGCTCGAAATCACACGCACTGAAATAACGTTATATAAAAAAAAAATAAGGCCGAAAAGCTGGTGCTTTGCGACTATTACGCACCGGTGCTTTACAATTACGCCGCCCCGGTGCATCATCAAATTTTCGCGTTGAAACTGAAACATCTCGGTGCGGTTTTGTTTAACAGCACTAGTGCGCTTAGAAAACCCTGCACACCAAAACAAGGTTAATTAAAAACAATTACGGCCAAAAAACTTCATTATTCACTTTCTTCAGTGCTCTAGAGCTCTCAAGCCCCGGTGCTATTTCCTTATTTCTGAGCCGCCCTGATATCAGTGCTCTCATTACACCCATTATACGCACTGCTGCTCTGCATTGACCACGAATCTATAGCTTGCATTTTAAAAAATAGCAGGAAAATTTTATTTTCCAAATTTTACAGCCAATATGCCTCCTCGACGGCAAAATGTAAAAGTATTTTTCTAGTTTTTCTATAGTTAAGCCTTTTGACAGATTACAAATTGAAATAAACTTAAAAATAACCATTAAAAAAAAAAAAATTGTCGCGCGGTGCGCTCGAGCTTTTCGGCTCGCACCAAATAGCGGGGCTACCTGTAAAATTTTTGGGCAGCACCGCTACTAGTGCTAATGGTAACCGCACCATTTATGGGGCGGTGCTAGAAGGCGCCCCGATAAATTTTAAACTAAAAATAAAAAAGGTGGTGTGCTCATTTATCTAGGCTTACCGTTGACCCCGGCAATCACAGTGCGGTGCGTTGACTGCATTTGCCGCCCCGGTTTATGTCAGCGCACTGCATTTTGCATTCCAAGAGGGTTAACGGTGCGGACGGGTAAAAGACTGCACTGTCAACTATGTCCTTGTCATGAAATTGGTGTGCTGACACGACTATATGCGCCAGGGCGTATATTTCAGTCAACGCACCGCTATGCTAAATTATGTACAGTCTATGGTGCTTGAAAAATAGAAATCGACACCGACTTCGGTGCGGTCTATTTCATTAGGGGCCCTGGGGACTGTGTGCTAAAATATTAGAATGCACTGGAACTGGTGTGTGACTGTTTTTATGGAGCACCGACTTGTATGTTTGTTTTTTTGTCAAAAAAAGTTATATATGTATATTTATAGATACATTTTTGTTTTAATAATTTTTTTTATTTTTATTTTTAATATGGCAATGATTCAGAGAGAACAGGAGTAACAACAACAACAACAAGTAGAACAATATGACATGATTCTCCAATGGGAGGCGAGAGAGAGGGAGAGAGATGGATGCCCTCGCCCTATTACTATAGATACCCAGGAGATCCTTAAGCAGGTAGGCCTCCTCAAGTTCTATGAGGAGACTATTTCTGGCCTAAAGGCCCATAGTGTGCTTTTGAGATATCTTATCGGCAAGTGGAATGCCCACCGACAGGCTTTTCAGGTTGGTCCTAACCAGTGGTACACACCCACTGAGGAGGACATTTATTTTATTATAGGACTATCAAAGAGAGGGGTGGATTTTTCATCATTCCCAGACGTGCCACCTGGTTGTGTAGCAGGGAGTCAGTTAGTTTACTCCTAGAGATACATTGGAGCACATGTACTGTCTCCTTCAGAGTTTTAGGTACCTGGAGGTCAGTTACGTATAGGTGCTTTTGGTAGACAGGACATGCAGTGCATCTCTATTATCACTTCGATCTTTTCACACAACACTAGTGACGGGAAATGCATTAGTTGCTCGCTTTTATACTACATTGATTCTTTAGTACAGCAGCCATGACTTGTCAGGTGGTCTGCCATTTTTTTGCGATAGTTTTGTACGGCCTTAGATAGATGTCGTGCTCATGCACAAGGGAGGGTCAACTTCCCTTTTGCTTCACAGTTGTTTTGTTTATTTTTTGAGAGGTTTCCAGAGATGAGACCCAGTTTTGTTTAACAGCCTTGTAGGCCGATGTTGGAGGCTCGGATGTGCATGTGGGGGCATATGATGCTCAAGAGGGGAGACACTATGTTTCCAGCGAGGATATCACATGATTCGCTGGAATTACTAGCCAACGTTGGCAGGCTGCATCCCTTCATTATGGTCCCATGTCCTTATGCTGGACTAGATTGGCAAGGGTGTTCCAACATCCTCTTCACTCCCGATGAGCCGCCAGATGATAGAGGTAATATTACTGTTTTATTTATATTTATTCTAACATGTTCTTTAACTTGTTTTTATTAAATTTTGTAATGAAATTGTCTAATTATTGTTGTGTACTTGTATATAGACATTGGGTCTTTTGATGGAAATGAGATGTCAGATCCACCACATGATCCAAGTGTCGATCCTGATGATTACGATCAGGAGATGGTTGATGCGTCAGATCAAGATGAGGCCGGTGGCACAACAGAGAGATGTGTTGATCCTCATGTGCCTCATGGTGCACCGGTACTGCCTTTTGCTAGGCGTGGTCGACCAGAGACCAGATATCGGATGGAGTTGGGCAGCCAACTCTATGGATTGATTTTAGATGCGGGCATCAGGCCCGCTCATTACAGAGAGATACAGGGCGATGATAGATTGATACGGATGTGGAGAGGCATGCCACATGACATGTACAACTTGATGTGGCATGTCGTAGGAGCTACGATAGCTATTATGTGATTGAGAAGGATTGTCTGTAGTTATAGGTGTAGTTGAGATGTGGCACGTGATGATGGACAATCTACCAGCAGCCACTCAGATGCATTTCATGATCATTCACCTCGTGACACGCCTGATGATCAGCATGAGGCTCCACTTCCAGCATCTGACACTAGTCATCATGGAGATGAGGCTGGACCATTGGCTACATCCAGTCAGCAGCCTACAACATCCACCATGAGTACTAGTCACAATCATCATGAGCAGGATGGATCATCGACCGCCGAGGCTGCAGTACTATTGACTGAGTAGGCTGCCTCCACTACTACCTCGCCTCATACTGATCATGTTTTACTACCACTAGCAGATGCATCCATCAGTACTAGTGATCATCATGATCATGAGCAGGCTAGTCGAGCATCGACTGTCGAGGTTGCACCCAACTTTACTGAGCAGGTCGCATCCACTTCTACTAGTGTTATTCATCATGTTGTTATACTACCACTAGCGCTTGATCCATGACATGATTTATATTACAGTTGTATATTTTTAACATTATTCAGTTAGTTATCTATATATATATATATATATATATATATATGGTCCATGTATTTTATGTTCATGTTGCAGTTGTACTTAATTTTCATGTTGATGATCATCATGATGTGGCGCATATTGTTAGTCATGTTAGATATGTTCATTTAATGTTTAGCTTGTAGATAGATGTGTATATGTGATAGGCGCATGAGTTATTTGACATTATATTGAAATGTATATTTGGTGTTTGTGTTGTGATGATGTTAATATATAATGTTAATTTGATGTTAATTGAATGTGTTTATTAGTCGAATATGATGTTTGTACGATGGTTATCATGATCGTGATGATGTTTATTAATTAATTTAATATTATTAAATGACCATGATATTTATTAAATATTATGTCGTGAATGTAATTGTAATTTAAATTTTAATTCTATGTAAAATTGTAAATTTGTATTTGTATTTGTACTAATTGTAATTTTAAGTGCAATTGTATGTAAAATATTTATTAATGTAAAATTTTAATTGTAATTGTAATATTTAATTTATTCTGAAATGATTGTAATTGTATATATGAAAAATTGTAAAATTGTAATTGTAATATTTGTAACTGTAATTTTAATTGAATTGTCTGTAAAATATTTGTAAAATTGTAATTGTAATTGTAATTCTCATCGTAATTCATGTATGTGAAATTAATGTGAAATTGTAATTGTAATTTTAATCAATGTAATTGTATCTAAAATATTAATTTATAAAATTTTAATTCTATCAATGTGAAAATTTTAATTGTATTAATGTGAAATGATTTTATTAAAATATTTAAATTTGTAAATTTGAAAATAATTGTAAAATAACAAATCTAGAATAATACGAATTTTTGTAACATAAAGTTTAGAAAATAATGAAAATAAATTCATGTACTTTATAATTATCATTATTTTATTATGATCTTACATACAAAAAAAAAAAACTTTAAAAATTCCGGTGCGCTTATCATCCTAATAGGCCCCGGTGCGTCACATTTCTGTGCACCAAAAACAAATAAACGCAAATAAAAAAACACAACTCTATTTTGTTTAAGTTAAAAAAAGTGGCAATTTGAAAAATGGGCGGCAAAATATTTTCAAAAATCTAATTTGATAAAATAATTTTTTAAATACTAAACACTTTTCATTATTTCACTATTTTTGCTAAAACTTTTAGTCAGATTTTTGTAGGAGAGCATGAGGGCACTGTGGATGGAAAAATACATTCGAACAGAAGTATTCAGACGATCAGAAACAAAAACTCTAATGATTCAAGCCCTTTATCATATAATTTCAAACCATTTCGTGATTAAATTTAATTCTTTGTTTTACTTTTTTCTGCAATTTTTTATTTTTTCCTGCAGTATTATCCATTTTTACCCAAAACCCTTCATTTTTTTGCTTTTGCCCTTTCTTCTCCCTGTTTCTGTGATTTCAGAATTAGGGTTTTTCATTTTAGATTGACGTCCAACCCATGGGACGCCTTGCATAAGTCGGATCTCAATCCATTCGGCCATTGCGTGAATTTTTGAAAAAATGGATTTTTCTTTATCGGTGCACCCTGCGATGCCACCACATCGATGCTCTATATTATTACAGCGCATCGGCAAGTTTTGTGTCGTAAAAAAATGAAAACATTTTTTAAAATCCGTGCGCCAAATCTGAAATAGGGCAACAGTGCTTTGTTTAAATAGGAAAGCACTGTACGGTGTATTACACCGTTTTGGTGGTGCGTTTATAATACCCCACACATTGTTAGGTATATTACACTATTTTTGTGGTGCGTTTATAATATTGAATGCACCATACGGTGTATTATACTGTTTGGCGGTGCGTTGTTAATATATCCACGCACCGGTGGCGGTGCGGATTTCATGAAAGGCGCACTGGTGTCTCAAGATTTATTTTCTACATGAAAAGTTGAGAATTTATTTATAAATATATTAATGAATGATATGCTACAGGTTTCAGATTGATAAATAAATGACTGACAAGATATTAAATAACAAAAATACTGTTAACACATCAAGAAAAGCAAAAAAGGCAAGTTCTTTGTAAATTCTTTAAATTTTTTTTATTTTTGAACTATATGTAACTTTAACTAATATGTATTGTTTACTGTGTATCATGTAGAGCCACAAAATGACGAAGCTCGATATGATTATTTCTGATCTACGACCAGAAGAGCATAAAAGTTTAATGGAAAAATTGCAAAAAGATGATTCAGGTGAATGAAACAATACTATCGATCCAATATGAGTTTCTTTTTTTAATTATCATTAATAATATACTTAAAATTATTAGATAACATGTGTCAAATAGTCTACTAATTCACATATATTTAATGTTCTACAGGGACCAAAAAATCAGAAAATGAATGTTGTTCTAAGAAAAGAAAAAAAATAGAACATGCAAATGAAAATGAATTGCTCCTTGGCTCATTTGGAGTGGTGCTGGAAGTTAACGAAAGGGGGAAAAACTTTTACAAAAGTTTGAGGGATCTATTGGAACGAATACAACAACGTGCTTCAAATGTAATTTGTAATAATTGAATTTTTCGACCATTAGGTACAATAAATAAACAATTTAGTATTAATATTAATTTTCAATAATTTTCTTGCAGAAAAGAAAAGAAAACGTAATCCATTCAGCACATAAAACAGGACGATAAGGAAGAAAATGGTTGATCTCTAAGTTTGTGAGTAATTATTACTTCCTTATAAAAACTTAACTAGATTTCATTTTTGTATTTTTTAAGTTGTTTTACAAAAATCATCATTGAATGTCTTCAAACAGGTGCTAACATACAAAGAAGAACCATCAGACGAATTGATTGAAATTGGGTTAAATATGGGTTGTGAGTATATGTTATCATATCAGAATTTAATTGTGGAATTTGTAAGCATCTATCGATCTTGTTTTAATTAGCTCCTTCAATAATTAATAGAACGAAAACATCTTTTGTATTAAATATATGATTTGTTATGGGGTATGAAACTTGCATGAAACAAAGGATGGAACTGCGCCAACAGATGAAATTTTGAAAGATGGCATGGTACATGGTTTTGAAAGAATGTGTATAGTTTATGAGTCAATTGTTGCTATGGTACATCATTTTTCTTTTCGATTTACATTGATGTATATTATCTAATATTGGAATTTTCATTATTCTCACCAATGTATATACACTCATTTCAGTTTATTTTTATGTTTGTAGATGGAAAGTGAAGAATAAGAAAACAATCAACGCCATGAACAAAACATTCCTGAAAATAATCCAAGTCATGGAAGTAGCTCTAGCAATGACAACAGTTCAAGTGAAGAATGATGATCACTATGTAATTTGGATATCAAAGTGTTGAAGCCTAGAAAATCTCTGCTTCAAACATCGGGGATAACCACCCGGTCGGGACCTTAGGACAACTCCTTTTCCGTTTGGTATGGTGGCTCCGACTGGATTTAAAGGACCAGTTTCCTTATAACTAAATGGATTGGATTGGATGGGTAAAAATGGGACTAAATTAACTGAAATAAAACTATCTAATCTAAGCTAAATACTGATAAAGAAATTCTAATACTAACCCGGGTAATAACATGTGAATACAACTTAAGATTGTTTCAATCCAACAATAACCATGAAAATGTATTATTAATCAAATTGAAATGTGCAGAAACAAATAAAGGTAACTCTATTTAACAAATTAAACAGAGTTATAATAGCATATTGCATTCATCATTGTATACCATTTACATGTAATTATGAAAAATAACGTTTCAATTATACTCAGAAATGATATACAAAAGAGAGCGTTGTGAGAACAAATACATATAAATGATAGCAATCTTAAAACGAATATCATACAACAACAGAAATCAAGAGCAAACAGATAGAAATACCTTGTTCATCTTGATGACTTCCAGATGCAATCTGATACTCTATCCAGCAATTATAATGCAAAATCGAATTCTAAAGGTACATAAATGCAACACTTCAAAGATAATTTCGCATAAAAATCACCAGATGTGATCCTTTTCAAAAAATATATAAGACAATGGAGTACATAAATGCAATCTCCAAGTCTCACAGTATTAAGATCTAGGACCCCCCTCTCTCTGCATTAGAGGGGTTTAAATACTACTTTAACTAACTCTAAAAATAGTTTATTACAAAAATTAAGGATTCGGTTCAATGACCGTCCTTTTCCTAGGCTAAAATACAGTAAAATTAAAACTAAATCTATCTAGATATAAACTGATCTTTGCTCTTGCAGGCATCTAGCATAGTTTTGAGAAGATGCGGTTAACCGACTCCAGAATTCATCCGTCTTTAAAAGACAGAGTTGGCAAGCGTAGGAACAATTTCCCCTGTTGCCCCTTTCCGCTCTTGTGTAGCCAGAGTAGTTTCTTTTGCAGTAATTTTCCTCTGTGCCGAACACGCTCTACATATTTTTCTCTACTTAATATCAGTTGCTTTGAATTTGGTTAATGTTTCTTCATTTTATCTGACAGTTATTTCAAGTCTTTTCAACTCCTGACTTTTCTCAAGAAGAGCTTTGTGTTTCTCTAAGAACTCTTGACCTCCAACAGCTTCTTTTTTAACTTCTAAAAGCTCTATAGAGGATAATTTCGGCAAACTCACATACCTTATCTTGTGGTAGAAACTGTGTCAATTTGCCTCCTTGGATATTCGAACTTGTGAACAGTGTCTGAAACATCCTTTTTTGGTACTGTCCACCTGTGCTTGTTTTTCTTTAATGGTTTATCTCTTTTGGTCCATTCCTGTGTGAATTCTGAGAAATTTGCATGTTCTCTGTCAAATTCTTTCATGAATTGCTCATTATAAGGCGTATGAGGTTCCGGCAGCTTATACATTAATCTCACATCTTCTACGGTGAATGACCCAATTAGCTCTTCAGACTGAGTCTTGAATTGCCTGTCTGAGATATCTATGCTATCCAGCACCCATCTCACCATATCTGTATATGGGAGAATCCTTGGCCTTGCTGCAATTCTGTGCAGGAATGAGCAAGCCAAGTCTCTAAGGGTTGCTTCAGACGTATCCTTTGAACCGGCTGTAGCTGCAACTTTCAACACCACAGGGTTTTCATCCTCTAATAGATTATACATACCTTCCCAAGTGGATATACCTGCATCCTTGTTACAGGCGGTGTCTGCGTATAGCGAAGCCATTTCTTTTTTCTCAGAACTTGAGCTCTTCTCCTTCTTACCCATAATGTATAGCGAAAGCTTTGTATAGTGATCCGCTCCTTCGTGCCTACGTTTTACGAATAAATGAGAGTAATGATAATAGAAAGGTGACGAGACTGTTTTGAATATGAATGCGGATGAAATATAATATTTAAATTATGAAACGACTTCCAATCTAAACACAATCTCTTTTCACATTAATAATCACTCCAATCATTTAATATAGTCATTAAAGCGCATAACGGATTTGACACATGGGAAGATTGCCTCGGGATAGCGCGCTTACGTGAATCTGTGACATTGCGATGTGCGATTTGCTGCGCAATATCGCAATATCGCAATGTTGCAATATCGCGATATGAAATCATCACAGTCATAACTTATCGCAAAAGCAGGAAATGCGTAACAGCGCAAAGCGCATATCGCAAAAATGATAAAAGCACATATCGCAAACGTGCAGAATCACAAAAAGCGCACAATCGCAAAATGAAATCATCGCAAAAGCGCAAAATCGCAAAAGCGCATAATAAATCAGAGCGTAAAAGATATTTGTTAATCATTTCTGTTTTCTGCGCTATGCGATTTGCGATCAATGCTTTTTGTATAGACTATTTTTGTTATGGATGCGTTATATCGTTTCAAGAGCAAATTTTATTATAATCTATCATAAACTTAATATTTTCACAATATTCTCTCAAAGGGATTTTTGTAGGTTTATGATAGAAAATTTTATTTTCTAAAGGAAACAAATCCTAATTGATTTTTTTGGATTTTTAACTAAGGGTCCCCATTTTATTTAGTATTATTACTAATATTAACCAAAAAGGGGAGGTTGTTGCTAGCCACAACAATTGGCGATTCACTGGAAGAAACAGTTATCTCTGAAAAATAAAATGAACATTCTATATTTAAGGATGATGAAAACTTATCTAAGAATTATTCAAAATAAAATGTAACTATGAAAGAAAAATAAAAATCATTTCATAATTTCTTTCTAGTTCTTTGAGAAAAAATAAAAACATTTTGGGTTATCTCAAGCTTTGATTGGTGTTAATAATAAAGTAAGTGGATCTCTTCGAATTTTGGTTTTATAATATACTCTATTGTCATAGGTATTGCCTCTGCTGCCAACAAACGTTTATAGTCTCGACAGGGTTACCTTTAAACCATTAACCATTCATTGTCCCATCCAATTAAAATTATGACCTTTTAAAAGATAAATTCATAAGATTTATTATCTCATGTTTTTTTTTTTTTTTTAATCTTTTATTTATTTTTTTACTTTAAGAGCCATTGTTCTGGTTTGGTGGCCAGTTGATAACAATGCCATTCACTAGTTATAATTAAACTGAACAAGCTGGCTCGTGATGAGACCCCTTGTCTTATAGTTATAAGCCATTACCCTGTTTTGGTATGCAGTATTGGTAATGTCAGTTTTATCATTCCTTATGAACATAGTAAGTCGGCTCATAATGAGACCTCTTATCTCTTAAATTTTTCGTATAATTTCTTAGAATTACATTCTAAAAAAATCACAACTTAAATGGATGGGGTGAAATAGTTTTATCCTTAAGAACCAATGGATGACAATTTTCTGAGTTTTTTGAGTTCCAAAACTTTGAAAAACTTTACTTTTACAAATAACCTTTCTCTGCTTGATAAACTTCTAATGATTTTACATTTTCCTCAATATTTCAAAAGATCATGTAAATGATTGAAATAATCTTTTCAAAGTTTAAACATCTTATTTTAAACTACTCAAAAACTATGATCATCTACTTTAAAAATTCTTATTTACATAAAATAAATATTTATAATATTTTTCCGAAGAGATTTTCTTAAATAGTAAACAGTCAATCAGGGACTTATTAACGACCTTTATTTGTAACAACAAAAACAATCAAAATCTGCAGAAAGAAATATGTACAGTTTTAAGAAGGGGTTACCTCCTTAGGAAAAGAATTTCTTTAAGATAAGCCCGTTTACAGGAAGAGGTTCTCTCTTACATGTTAGATCTTGGAGTATGTATGTATTTGAGCCTATCTTCTCAACGATCTGAAATGGTCCAAGCCACATTTTCTGAAATTTGGTATGTTTACCTTTTTCTTCGTGTGCTTTATCCCATTTCAAAACGAAATCACCAATTGATAAAAGTTTTGAGCCGGTAGAACTTGCATCAAAAGAAGATTTTACAAGCTGTTGATGTTTTTCATGAGTAATTTTTGCTTTATCCCTATCTTCTTCTAGTTTAAAGATTTGATCGTATCTCAATTGAATAGATGATGAAGGATTTTCTTCAATAAATTGCACTAGGGCTAATGATGGAAGAGTTAAATTTGAAGGTATCACAGCTTCTTTTCCATAAACCAGATTAAAAGGTGAAGTCCTTATCGAAGCTTTTTCAGTGATACGATCAACCCATAACGCAAAGATTAAAGATTTGTGCCAATTCTTTTGATTTTGATCAATGGTTCTTTTAATGATTTTGATAAGGTTTTTGTTAGTGGATTCAGCCAAACCATTACCTTGTGAATAATAATTTGCTGAATATTTTAATTTAAAACCTCTTTTGACTGCAAATTCAATTAAACTATTACCAGAAAAGTAAGATGCATTATCAAAAACAAGAGCTTGAGGTACACCAAACCTGGTTATGATGAATTGATGTATGAAATCAATAATTTCATCAGAATTGGCTACCTTCAAAGGAATTGCCTCTACCCATTTTGTAAAGTAATCAGTTGCAGTAAGGATGTACTTATGCTGTTTGGAAGAATGAGGTACTATTTCACCAATAATATCAAGTCCCCATTGTTCAAATGGTTGTTCAATAATTACTGGTTGCAAAGGAAAAGCTGGTTTCCTTTGTCTTCGACTTGCAGTCTGACAAATTTGGCACTTCCTTACATAATCATGTGTATCTTTAAAAAGGGTAGGCCAGTAATAACCAGCGCGAATTATTTTGTGAGCTGTAGTATCACCTCCAAAATGACCTCCTGCTGGTCCATCATGTAGTTCCTGCAAAACTTTTTCAGCTTCAGTTTTTTCAAGACATCTTAATAAAATTGAATCATAATTTTTTCTAAATAACACATTATCAATGATCTCATATTTAATAGCTTTTAACCTTAAAGCGCGTTTACTCTTATAGCTGAGATTAGAAGGATCATACCCATTTTTCAAGTAATAGATGAGATCAGCATACTGAGAATCAGCATCTATAACACTTATCTGACTTACTTGAATATCTTGATTTGAATCTTGATCTTCTGGTATGTTATGAGCTCCTGCCAATAATCTACAAAAACCTTGTCCTCTAACAATCTTGGCTGGTTTAATAACAACATCATATTCTTGCAAAGCTGTTACCCAGTTAGCTCTCTTTTCTCCTACTTCTCTCTGAATTAATAATTGCCTCACTGCAGAGAATGGGACAATGATTTTTGTATGTGTTTTTAAGAGAAAAGGTCTGAAATGTTTGATTGATTTAAACACAGCAAAGGTTTGTTTTTCAACATCAGAATAATTAAGCTCAGATCCTTGCAGATTTGAACTAAAGAAAGAAATAGGTGCTTCAATTTCTTGATCATTGAGTTGTGTCAAAACGGCTGCATAGGATGTTTCAGTGGCCAAAGTATACAAAATAAAATCTTTAGAAAAATCCGGGGTATTCAATGCTGGTGCATTAATGATTGCTCGTTTGATTGAATCAAAAGCTTCCTTTTCTTTATGCGTCCATTTGAATATTGAATTCTTCTTGATCATATTTTGCATAGGTAAACCAATTAAAGAAAAATCAGGAATGAATCTTTTTACAAAATTGATCTGTCCAAGAAATGATTGCATGGATTTTTTGTTATGTGGTAAAGAAATATCAGAAATTTCTTTTACTCTTTCTGGATCAATATATATTCCATCTTTTGACACAAAAAATCCTAAGAGTTTTTCTTCATCTAAAGCAAAGAAAGATTTCTTTGGATTTAAGGAAATACCAAACCTTCTACATCTTTCAAAAATTTGCTTTAAGTCATGTAGATGATTGGCTCTCTTTTTTGAAAATACCGTTATGTCATCAAGATAAACAACAACAGATTTATTGATCAGACCTTTAAATGCAATGTCCATGGCTCTTTGAAAAGTTGCTCTTGCATTTATTAGACCAAAAGGCATTTTCTGATAAGCATAAGTTCCCCATTTTGTTCTGAAATTTGTCTTCAATCTGTCATCTGGGTGAACTAAAACTTGATTATACCCTGAAAACCCATCGAGAAAAGACATAAGTTCAGAACCAGCTACCTTTTGAAGTATCTGTTCCATGGTTGGTAATGGGAAATTGTCTTTTAAACATGCTTTGTTTAGATTTCTAAAATCAATACAGATTCTTATATCACCATTCTTCTTTCTTACAGGTACCATATTGGAAACCCAATTAGAGTGCCTGACTGGAAAAATGATCTTGGCTTTCAAAAGTTTATTCAGTTCTGATTTGATTTGACTCTCGAGATTTGGATGGATTTTTCTCAGTTTCTGTTGAACAGGTTTAACATCAGGAAGCATTGGAATCGTGTGTTGAATAATCGAAGTATCATATGTTTTTAGATCATCATAATTCCAAGCAAAAACTTTTTTATACTTGTTCAACAATTTAATGAATGCACTTCTTTCCTCTGGTGTTAAATTGAGTCCTAAATTAATGTTTTGGGGTTTAGAATTAGAACCAAGATTTACTAATTCAAACTTCAAAGTGGAACTTTGAAGTTTTGTATTAACAACTTTCTTGAATCTGTCCTTAATATCATATAAGTCCTCCAATTTAACAACAGATTTTGGAATGGGATTTTCATTATTTTTTGAAGCAATTTGTAAATCATGATCTTCTTCATCAATAATTTGATCATCATATGATTTGTCTGAAGTCATGAAATTTAAAATATCTTGATCATGATAGAAAACTCTCCATTTTGTGACATTGTCTGGGACAGATGGACGAAAGATCAATTCTACAGAAAACCTATCAGGACTGCAGTCTTCAGCAGGTAGGAGTTTAGATGCAACATTAGCTAACAAGTCAGCCGATGTATTTTGATTCCTAGGAATAGGAGAAATATTAAATGCTAAAAAATGAGTGGTGAGATCTTGTACTAGGGTTTGATAGTGTTTAAGATGTCCTGAAAGGTAATGAATAGTATTCCTAACTTGTTTGATTACAATTTCGGAATCACCAAAGACTTTCAAGTATTTAACATCTAACCCTATGGCTTTATAAAGTCCTTGAACCAAGGCTTCATATTCTGCAGTATTGTTAGTACACTCAAATTCTAATCTACATGATAACATAGTTTTCTCTCCATTCGGATCAATCAATATGCATCCAGCTCCAGCTCCATCACTAGACTTCGATCCATCAAAATATAATGACCAAAATAAAGACTTATCTATTGGCTTATCTACAATTAAATCTGAAGTATTTACAATTCTGGAGGAATCAGACTTTGAAAAATTCTCTATCTGAGAAACAAAAGTATTTACAGAAAAAGGAGACTGAGGAGCTTTAAAATTTCCAAGAAATGATTCGGCAGAATATCCTCCAAGAATATTGTTGTTAAATGCCACAGGTTCATTAGGTTGTTCAAATTCAGTGACAGTGTGTGTCATATGCTTTTCTCGTTCAATTTTAATTTGATTTGGTTTCCCTTTATAAGGAAGCCACATGTGTGAATAATCATTCGAGATGTAACCATTAAGTTTCGCAGACCAGTCCCTGCTCAAGATTAATCCATAGAATTCAGGAATATCTGCAATCAAAATATCAATTCTTTGGACAATCCTAGGATCAGAAGCTAATCTGATTCTGACTGAATTGATTTTCCCTACCACTTGAACTTTGGATCGATCCAGCTGAACAATATGTACTGCTGATTTCTGTGGTTCAATATTCAATTTAGCACAAACAGATGTAGGCATTATATTGGAGGAAGCTCCAGAATCAATTAAACAATTATGCAGATTTTTATTGTACATCTCATAAGTCAAAAGAAAAGGAGGAGTTTGAGAATTTGACTTTTCCCCAATGAGCATAGTATCAGTAGCATCTACCTTATCGGGTGGCTTACCAGTTCCTCTTGCTTCTTTTGCCACTACACCGCTTGGTACAGGAGCAATTGGTGTAGCGTTAAGTTCTTTTAATAACAACTTTTGCTGGTGTTTTAGTTTGCTGAGTTCATGTAAGGAAATGTTGGCTTTGATATTTTTCATGTCTCCGACAATGTTGTATTCCATGGGTTCTGACACTACTAAAGTTTTGGCTGTCGATGTGAGAGGATTAGAAGAAAATGGCTGATTTTGAGTAGGTAATGGAGAAGTTTTCTTCACAGTGGGTTTGTCTTTGGTACTTGGAGTTGCAATTTTCTTTTTTGGAACTGTTTGTACTGGTTCTGCTGTAGATTTACTCCTAGTACTTACAGGCATAGCTTCTTCACTATCAGAATTAGGGAGAATAAAATCCCACATTCCATTTAATTCAACTATTTCTTCATTTTCGTCCTCTTGATCTGATACTACAGATGTATCTTCTTCTTCTTCCTCTTCTTCTGATTCTGCATTAGAGATTGTATTAGGAGGTTTAGATTCAACTTGGTTCTTTCTAAAATTCCGGAATGGTTTCTTGGTGGAAGTTTCAGCTACTTTTTTTTTTTATTTCGACCATTTCATTTGACATGGTTTTAAGAACTTTCTGTAAACCTTCCATGTCATATGGATCTTTGGCCTTTTTCTTTGAATCATCTCTAAAGCTGACCTTCTTTGATTTCCTTTCTTCAAGAGCATTTTTCTTTTCCAGAGAAGTGATACGTTTTTCAACCGCAATAGCTTCTTTCATACTTTCGGCTAATGTGGGCTTTGCAGCTCTGTCTACGAAAATTGCTATGTTTGAGGGTAAGGCAGTAATGTACCATTCAATTCTGACCTGCTCACTTGGCTTGGAATCAGTGGGAATTTTGTTCAAGAGCTTATTGAATCGGGAGTTAAACTCCTTAATTGGTTCCTTGGGTTCAATTTTCAAATTTGAGAGATCATTAAGTAAAGTTGCAATTGATAGGCCATCTCCAAATTTGGTTAAAAATTGATCTGCAAAAATGTCCCAACTTGTTATAGATCCCGATGGTAATGAAAAATACCATGATCCTGCTGTTCCTTGAAGGGTGTAAGGAAATAGTCTAACTACAACATCCTCCTGTGTGACTCCATTCAAATTAATGGCCAGCATAAAGTTATTGATATGTTCTTCAGCTGGAATGTTAAGATCTGGGCTAAACTTTGGAAGCCATTTTCCAGGATTGTCTGGTAAATCGTGTAAAGGTGCAGCCATGTTGACTGCTCCTAGAGTAGACCATGGTCTCTGTGCCATTGTTGGGATGACTATTGGAGGGATAGTAGAAACTGGTGGTGTTTGGATAGAAGTTGTTGGAATGAATGATGTTGAGACTGATGAGGATTGAGGAGAAGATGTTTGTGGAGATGATATGGAAATGATTGTACTTTGTTGAGAAGGGATTTCGGAAACAGGTATTTGGATATTAGAGGTTGAACTTGCTGATTCCGATTGTGTTTTTCTTGTTTTAACTCTACTAGGTAAAGGGAATTCTTTGGGAGAGATACCAAGTTTTTCACTTTGAAGCCTAGTAAGAGGTTTTGAAGAAACAAATTTTGAAGTTACACTACCTTCAGATATTTCAGATTCTTCAAGAGATAATGAGAATCCTTTCAATTTATGAATTAAATCTTGAACTTCAGGAGACTCAGGGTGTTGATCGTCTGAATGTTTAAAGATTTTGGTAGTGGGTGTTTGAATATTTTCTGTAATTTCTTCTCTAGGATTTTGAATTTCAGAAGAAATTGAAGAAGTTAATGAGGGTGTTTTGCTCTCGGAATGGCTTGTGGATAGAGGTTTACTTGCCATTCATAGCTCAGGCCCTCCTTCTAGCACCAAAAATGTTGAAGCCTAGAAAATCTCTGCTTCAAACATCGGGGATAACCACCCGGTCGGGACCTTAGGACAGCTCCTTTTCCGTTTGGTATGGTGGCTCCGACTGGATTTAAAGGACCAGTTTCCTTATAACTAAATGGATTGGATTGGGTGGGTGAAAATGGGACTAAATTAACTAAAATAAAACTATATAATCTAAGCTAAATACTGATAAAGAAATTCTAATATTAACCCGGGTAATAACATGTGAATACAACTTAAGATTGTTTCAATCCAATAATAACCATGAAAATGTATTATTAATCAAATTGAAATGTGCAGAAACAAATAAAGGTAACTCTGTTTAAGAAATTAAACAGAGTTATAATAGCATATTGCATTCATCATTGTATACCATTTACATGTAATTATGAAAAATAACATTTCAATTATACTCAGAAATGATATACAAAAGAGAGCGTTGTGAGAACAAATACATATAAATGATAGCAATCTTAAAACGAATATCATACAACAACAGAAATCAACAGCAAACAGATAGAAATACCTTGTTCATCTTGATGACTTCCAGATGCAATCTGATACTCTATCCAGCAATTATAATGCAAAATCGAATTCACAAGGTACAGAAATGCAACACTTCAAAGATAATTTCGCATAAAAATCACCAGATGTGATCCTTTTCAAAAAATATATAAGACAATGGAGTACAGAAATGCAATCTCCAAGTCTCACAGTATTAAGATCCAGGACCCCTCTCTCTCTGCATTAGAGGGGTTTAAATACTACTTTAACTAACTCTAAAAATAGTTTATTACAAAAATTAAGGATTCGATTCAATGACCGTCCTTTTCCTAGGCTAAAATATAGTAAAATTAAAACTAAATCTATCTAGCTATAAACTTGATCTTTGCTCTTGCAGGCATCTAGCATAGTTTTGAGAAGATGCGGTTAACCGACTCCAGAATTCAGCCGTCTTTAAAAGACAGAGTGGGCAAGCGTAGGAACAATTTCCCCTGTTGCCCCTTTCCGCTCTTGTGTAGCCAGAGTAGTTCTTTTTGCAGTAATTTTCCTCTATGCCGAACACGCTCTACATCTTTTTCTCTACTTAATATCAGTTGCTTTGAATTTGGTTAATGTTTCTTCATTTTATCTGACAGTTATTTCAAGTCTTTTCAACTCTTGACTTTTCTCAAGAAGAGCTTTGTGTTTCTCTAAGAACTCTTGACCTCCAATAGCTTCTTTGTTAACTTCTAAAAGCTCTATAGAGGATAATTTCGGCAAACTCACATACCTTATCTTGTGGTAGAAACTGTGTCAATTTGCCTCCTTGGATATTCGAACTTGTGAACAGTGTCTGAAACATCCTTTTTTGGTACTGTCCACCTGTGCTTGTTTTTCTTTAATGGTTCATCTCTTTTGGTCCATTCCTGTGTGCATTCTGAGAAATTTGCATGTTCTCTGTCAAATTATTTCATGAATTGCTCATTATAAGGCGTATGAGGTTCTGGCAGCTTATACATTAATCTCACATCTTCTACGATGAATGACCCAATTAGCTCTTCAGACGGAGTCTTGAATTGCCTGTCTGAGACATCTGTGCTATCCAGCACCCATCTCACCATATCTATATATGGGAGAATCCTTGGCCTTGCTGCAATTCTGTGCAAAAATGAGCAGGCCAAGTCTCTAAGGGTTGCTTCAGACATATCCTTTGTACCGGCCGTAGCTGCAACTTTCAACACCACAGGGTTTTCATCCTCTAATAGATTATACATTCCTTCCCAAGTGGATATGCCCGCATCCTTGTTACAGGTGGTGTCTGCGTATAGCGAAGCCATTTCTTTGTTCTCAGAACTTGAGCTCTTCTCCTTCTTACCCATAATGTATAGTGGAAGCTTTGTATAGTGATCCGCTCCTTCATGCCTGCGTTTTACGAATAAATGAGAGTAATGATAATAGAAAGGTGACGAGACTGTTTTGAATATGAACGCGGATGAAATATAATATTTAAATTATGAAACGACTTCCAATCTAAACACAATCTCTTTTCACATTAATAATCACTCCAATCATTTAATATAGTCATTAAAGCGCATAACGGATTTGACACATGGAAAGATTGCCTCGGGATAGCGCGCTTACGTGAATCTGCGACATTGCGATGTGCGATTTGCTGCGCAATATCGCAATATCGCAATGTCGCAATATCGCGATATGAAATCATCACAGTCATAAAACTTATCGCAAAAGCAGGAACTGCGTAATAGCGCAAAGCGCATATCGCAAAAATCATAAAAGCACATATCGCAAATGCGCAGAATCACAAAAAGCGCACAATCGCAAAATGAAATCATCGCAAAAGCGCAAAATCGTAAAAGCGCATAATAAATCAGAGCGTAAAAGATATTTGTTAATCATTTCTGTTTTCTGCGCTATGCGATCTGCGATCAATGCTTTTTGTATAGACTATTTTTGTTATGGATGCATTATATCGTTTCAAGAGCAAATTTTATTATAATCTATCATAAACTTAATATTTTCGCAATATTCTCTCAAAGGGATTTTTGTAGGTTTATGATAGAAAATTTTATTTTCTAAAGGAAACAAATCCTAATTGATATTTTTGGATTTTAACTAAGGGTCCCCATTTTATTTAGTATTATTACTAATATTAACCAAAAAGGGGAGGTTGTTGCTAGCCACAACACAAAGCAAGGCATTTTATTTTTTGAAATATGTCTGTGAATTCAGACATTTTGTTTAATGTAATGGACATAGTGTCACAATTGAAATACAAACGGATACGAATAATTGTCCCATTTTGTATGATAAAGACTGTCTTATTCACACACACACACACACACACACATATATAATCATAAAATATGTTTTAAATTATTAAATTGTGTTCTCCATTGTCGTTCTCAAATTCACTAATAAAAATTAATTCATATGAATATCGTTATAAGATTATATATATGTGTCGACTTCTGATGAATAATGAATTTTAAAAAACCACAATAATTTTGATATGATATAACAAATTAATCCAAACAGCACATTCAAATGCATTAATAAAAATGTAATTAATATGAATATTGTTATAAGATGTGTCGACTCTTGATGAATAATGAATTTAAAACAATCACAATAATTGGACTGTTAGAGGTAGATGTTTCTAAAAACAAAAAAATGAAAACCAGTGTGTTTATGTGTCTATACGCATCGGTGCATTTATGATTCTATGGCAACCGCACTAATACTGATTCCAGTTATAAATATCGGTGCGTTTGTGTGATAGTGCGCACCGGGGAGTTTATGTATCTATAAGCACCGGTGCATTTGTAGATGCCATGTGCACTGCACGAATACCGATACCAATTATAAATCTCGGTTTCTTTCTCTGATACGGAGCATTGGTGCCTCATAAATTTACACGCATTGGTGCACTTATACGACCTATGGGCACCGCTCAAATCCCAAGACCAATTAGAATGGACCCGTGCGTTGTATCACCAACACCAGGCTTGGTGCTGTTGTTTTCCGTAATGGCCCGGTGCATTCTCCTTAGACTGTCCCGGTGCACTGTCTACCGATGCGCACCGGTGCATTAAAACCTGATAAGAGCATCGATGAAAAAACATCTGTAATAACCTCCAGCCGCCCATTTTTTTTTAGTTGTGTTGAATTTCTGTTAAAAGCTCCGCCAAAACCTCCGTTACTAGAAACGGATGTGGTAGCATATGTTTTTTTGACAATTTTTACCAATTTTATAACACTAAAAACCTCCTTTATAACCTCCGCTAGAGGGTCTTTTCCTTGTAGTGAATATCAATATAACCATTTTAAAAATGCTAAATATGTCTGAGATTTATTAAATTTGTTTAGTTACCTCAGTTTGCTGAGATGAAAAATATTGTAAAATAACTTTAATGATGAAATAAAAATTTTGAATGCAAAGTGACAATGTAATAATATTGAATGATAGAAACTTTGAATAATAAGAATGTAGTCAATTACAAATAGTCTTCATTGTGATTGATCTCAAACTATTTTATTCTACTATTCTTATTTTCACATTTGTTAGTTTTGCCATATTTTCATATTGATTATATGAAAAGGATAGTTGGAATTGTAAAGCATTTAAATATTTATCTCGAGGTAGTAAACATCATACCTTGTCTCTCTTGCTCTCCAATTTTAATAGGTTTAATTACTATAACACAAAAATCAATGTACATGGTCAATAATTTTTGTGCTTACACTGAAATCATCGCATTCTATTAATCCAATGACTTTAAAATTAATGTACCATCATACATCCAATTACATCAAATTAGAAATCAACATATACACTAAAATCAATGCATCTAATGCAAGAAATCAAATAATAATAGAAAACAACATCTACATTGAAATCAATGCATATAATGCAAATAATCAAATAGGATTAGAAATCAACATCTACACTCAAATAAATGTGTCTAGTTACAAGTAGAAAAATAGTATTAAAACCCAACATCTACACTGAAATCAATGCATCTAGTGCAATCAATCAAATAGGATTAGAAATAACCATCTACACTGAAATAAATGCATTTAGGTGCAAGCAATCAAATAATATTATAAATGATATACTTTTAAATCAATGCATCTAGTGCAAGAAATAAAATATAATTAGAAATCAACATCTACATTGAAATTAATGCATCTAGTGCAAGCAAACAAATAAGATTAGAAATCACCATCTACTCTGAAATCAATGCATTCAGTGCAAGCAATCAAATATGATTAAAAATCATCTACATTGAAATCAATTCATCTAGTGCAAGAAATCAAATATAATCAGATCAACATCTACATTGAAATTAATGCATCTAGTGAAAACAATCAAATAGGATTAGAAATCACCATCTGCACTAAAATTAATGCAAGCAATAAAATAGGATTATAAATCATCTACATTGAAATCAATGCATTTAGTGCAAGTGATAAAATATCATTAGAAATCAAAATCTACACCAAAATCATTTCATATAGTGCAAATAATCAAATAGGATTAGAAATCGCCATCTATACTGAAATCAATGCATCTATTGCAAGAAATATTCTTCTCTCTCTCTCCCCCCCATCTATATATATATCTCCCTCCATCTCTCCTTCTTTGTCTCTTTATCGCACCCCGCAAAACACACAAACTTTTTGACTCCATATCTATCAATTTATTTGTCCCTCCCTCCTTCTCTCCATCTATCTCTTTTTCTCTTCACCTTACATCTATATCTCTATATCCCTCTATCTCTCTATATCAACCCCAAAACATACACTCCCTTTCTCCAATCTATCTATCTATCAGTCCCTCCTCCTCCTCCTCTCTCTCTCTCTCTCTCTTTTCCCCTTCGCTTCCTCTCCCTTGCTTCTATGTCTCTTCCCTCCTGTTATCCTTTTTCCCTCTCTCTCCATCTTCCTTATCACTCCCTCTCCCGCTCTCTCCACCTTTCACCCTCTATGTCTTTATTCTTACCTCCCTCTCTTCACACTCTCTCTTCTTTTCTCTCACACCTCTCTCTCTCTCTCTATCTTCACCTTCCAACTTTGTTACCATATGCCTCTCTCTCTCCTTCTCTCCCCCCTTCTATTTATATCTCCTTGTTTACCTCTTTATCTCACCCAAAACATACACACTCCCTCTTCATCTCTCCCTTTCCACTCCCCCTCTCTCTCCACAACTCACTCTCTATGTCTATATTCTTCCCTCCCTCTCTCCCCATCCAGCTCTATCTCTCTATTTCCCCCTCTCTCCCCCTCAAACTCCATCTTTCTATCCCTCCCTCTCTCCTCCTCTCTTTCAATTCCCCTCTATTTTCCTTCCTCTTTCTCCCTTTCTCTTCCCTCATCTCTCTCTCTCTCTCTCCCCCTACAATCCTCTCTCTTCCCCCATCACTCTCTTCCTCTCTCTGATCCTTCTTATCTCTCCCTTTCTCTCTCGCCTCCTTCTATTTCTCCCCTGACTCTCTTTATCTCTCTTCCATTCAATCCTCTCTCTCTCTCTCTCTACCCTCCAATCCTCTCCCTTCCCCCATCACTCTATCTCCCTCTCCAACTATGTTACTATATTCCTCCATTTTTCCTTCTCTCTCCTTCTCTCTCCCTTTGTCTCCATCACTCCTTCTATGTCTCTGTATCTCACCCCTAAACATACACACTCTCTCTCCATCTCTCCCTTGTCACTCCCTCTCTACGTATTTCATATTCCTTTCCTCTCTCTACCTCCAACTCCTCTCCTCCTCCTCCTCCTCTCCTCCTTCCTCTCTCTCCCTTTCTCTCCTACCTCCCTCTCCCTTGTCACTCCCCCCTATTTCTCCACCTATATCATATATCATGATATATTGATATATATTTTAATATAACAAATTTAATATTGTATTAATCTAAATTTATTAAATTTAATAATTTTAATATTAATGTTAGGGTTAATAATGTTCTTTTGGCATGGTATTAATAATAATTTGGTCCATGGTATCTGGCCCATAGACTTCATATATAATTAGATGTTGATTTTTAATCCTATTTGATATATTTTTATTTATTTACCTTACCTCTTTATACCTCTTTTATATTTATTTATTTACCATACCTCTTTTATAAATATGGTATTTGGCCCATGGTATTTGTCCAATGGTATTATTAATAAATTTTCCGACGGTATTCATAATAATTTGTCCCATAGGCTTCACCTAAATTAAAACCTCTTTTTGAGTTTTTGTAAAAATAAAGTGGTTTATTGAGTAAATATAAAAAGTGGTTTTATTTATTTACCATGCTTCTAGTTTATTTATATTTTTTATTTATTTACCATACCTCCGGAGTAAGTATAAAAAGAGGTTTTATTTATTTACCATACCTATGGTTTATTTATATTTTTATTTATTTACCATTTCTTTTTTTGAGTGTTAGTAAACCTCTTCATATTTTAAATTTATATCGTTTAAATTTATTTTTAATGAATTTTTAATTGTTCATTTATATGGTTATGTAAGTTATTGTTTAAGCAGCATTATTTAGATTTTATTTTTTAAAATTTTCTTTAGTTTTTTTTTTTTTTTTGGCTTCCGACATACTTACACACTGGGGTCATACTGGCTGTAGAATGTGCCTCTCAACACAATAAAGTAGTTCATTGAGTAAATATAAAAAGTGGTTTTATTTATTTACCATACCTCTAGTTTATTTATAATTTTTATTTATTTACTGGAGTAAGTATAAAAAGAGGTTTTAATTATTTACCATACCTATGGTTTATTTATATTTATATTTATTTACCCTTTCTCTTTTTCTAGTGTTAGTAAACCTCTTCATATTTTAAATTTATATTGTTTAAATTTATTTTTAATGAATTTTTAATTGTTCATTTATATGGTTATGTAAGTTATTGTTTAAGCAACATTATTTAGATTTTAATTTTTTTAATTTTATTTTTTTAATTTTGGCTTCTGACATACTTACACATCAGGGTCATATTGGGCTGTAGAATGCACCTCTCGGCGCAATAAAATTTGACCATGATTTGATTTGAAACTTCATTGTGGTGATCACTCCATATATATCTCATTGAAAATATGAATACATGTATATCTCACTAAAAATATGAATACATATATAAATGGTGACTATGTATATGCAGGAACTATGTATTGGTTGTGCCTAATAAAAGTTATTAGGAAAATGCCAATGAAGAGCACACAATTTGCGGAAAAGATAGATAAATATGAAAATGTTAGCATGTATTAAGAGATATTATTAATATATTCAATGTTTCTTTTAAACAAATACTAAGTCTTTAATTTGAAGTTGTAAACTTTTTTTTCCGATTGGATATAAGGTAGATCTTCTACAACTTCATGGAGTGAAGTTGGATGATGGTTCCACATTCAATATTGAGCTTGGACATAAGATGCTTAGAAGGACTATAGACAAATAATGTATAATGGTGGTAGATCGAAGTTGGATGATGGCTCACATTCATATTGAGCTTAGACATAAGATGTTTAGAAGGATTATAAACAAATAATGTTTAGTGGTTTGGATTAAGTATGTGCTAAAAGTATAATGTTTTTTTACTATTTAATAAAATAATTAGGGGAATTTTGAGATCTAAAATGTGTCTCATAAGAAAAATTTACAACTAAGATAAACTTTATAAGAACCAATATGATTCAAGATGACGATGTCAACCATGGGGGATGATTCACCATTTTTGGAGTAAAAAAGTAAAAAGATTAAAAAATAATAAAAATAAATTTTCAGCTCGTATTTTAAACTTATCTCCCTAAGTTTTTACCTAAATTTCGAGTGGGAGTACTTGTCGGTTGCAAAATTTAATTCCTCATCCAAAGAGTACCTATGTTGCATACTTTTGATGGACCTCACTACACGAAAAATGAAAAATACATAGAAAAACGTGATTGCGATCACGTTTTTCATGTATTTCTCATTTTTCGTGTAGAGGTGTCCATCGAAAGTATGCAAAATGTGTGTTCCTTGGATGCCAAATCAAATTATGCATCTAACGAGTGTTTCCACTCAAAATTTGAGTAAACCCATCAGGATATAAGTTAAAATTACGAGTTGAAAAGATAGTTTTTCCTTTTTTCCCTCTAAAATTTGATGACATAATCTAATCTTATTTTATTATTTCCACTATTATTTTATAATTTCCTTAGGAGGCCCATTTTAGACCTCAAAATTCCCCTATTTTTCTATGTAATTGGGCTAGAATTAAATTTGGAACCTCATTGTGAATATTTCCAGATAAATAATCCTTAAGAAGGATATATTCACATGTAAAAGAGTTGCTCAAGTTAATAGGTAAGAATAAGAATTTGCATTAAATCACAAATAACTTAATTCTATGTAATTTGGCTAGAATTATATATGGAACCTCATTGTGAATATTGCCCCATAAATATTCCTTGAGAAAGGAATATATTAACATATAAAAGCGTTTCTCAACTTAATAGGTAAGAATAAGCATGCGCATTAAATCACAATTAACTTTGTGAAGATGAAAATATTGTTAGAAAAGCACTATGTGAAATGAAATTTGGCACTTGAATGGAAAAAATACATGAAAATTGTAAAAGTTGTAAGATTTGAGATACATTTTTATTTAGTTACGTCGTAAGGCGTTCTTCTTTGAAAACAACTCCCCCAGTTGCCACTCTGTACCAATTAGTACCATTGGATGGAATGTTAGACAATTGCAAATCTTTAGGCCATCGGATTAATAGTTAATAGAAAACTAATAGTTAGAATGTCTAATTGACAAGTTCAAAATGTAATAAAAAATTGGTTCTTACTGAACAATTTCTTGATGCCTTACTTATTCTCCTATGGGTTCTACAAAAAAGGGTTTCTCTCCATAACTACCCCTCCTCCCTCCGCCTCGTCGCCGATTCCATTCAAAATTTTGAGTTTGGGATTGCAGGATCCACTGTCTACAACTAAACTCTAGGTGAGAGTAAAAATTATAATTTTCTTTGTTGCTTCCATCTCATTCTAACTCCAGGCCAAAGTTCCTGCTTTTGCTAATTGATGTTCTGCTTTCCAGTTTTTAGTTTTATTTTTTTATTTTCCTCAAAAACTGGGAGACATGATAGGTCTGGTGCCGCTTGGTGGTATCATGAACACTGGGTCTCCGACATATTTAGTGAAGGTAATACGAGTGCTCGCCTAACATTTTTTTTCCTTTCAACAAACTACTTTGACTCATTCTCGAAACACAATTCGATAAGTGGCTGATGTTTGGGCCTGTTTCCCCTTCTCAACATGGTGACCATAAGTTCAGCATGGAGTTGCTACATAGATTAAAATTTCCTTTGCCCAATTATTTACTTACTCAATTTTTTTTTTTTAATTTATCTAGGTCATTACTTAGTTTCTTGATAGCGTGTAGGTTAGGGTTTTCGCCCTTCCATTGCGATTGGATACGACTCCTTAAAACTTGTTGAAACCTTCATCTTCTGAATGGATTCTTATTCATTGTTCTCCCTTTCCAGGTGATTGCCAAAAAACTTTTGACCCTAATGGGTGCTTCTTGTCCACTCCTAGAGCTTACATAGGATTTTAATGAACTATAATGAGTTTAATCAACTAGCCTATAATATTACATTTATTTAATGCAATCCTTAAAATATATAAAGGATATTTTGAATATTGTAATTTATATTCCTTTGCCTTAAGCTTATGTTAATTTTTATCACTAGTTTACTACATTTTGGTTGCTACAGTAATCATAGAGTCATATTTGTTTTATTAGGGTTTCAATTATTTTTCTTGAACTATACTTACAAATTTCAGGACTCACCCTATACTCCAGGTATGGAGTAAGTATGTCGTTGATCATTCTTCAGGTAATGCCTCAATTCTTTACTCACTCTTCTTTATACTTCAAAAAAAAATTATTCGCCAATTAAAATAGTCACTAACTATTTTTCTCGGAATTACTTACAGTTTTTCAATTTGATATGACTCACCATTTCTCGTTGAAAAAAATTCTTCTTATGACTTTATAGGTTCCAACCCTAATGCTTTTACTATATTTCCTTTCTAGGTTCTCTAGGATTCCTCTTACTTTCCTAGTTTATAGTCGAACCATTAACCATGTTCTTCTTTTCTTAGCTTTGCGCCATTACATCTGGATATTTTATCAGGGTTTGAGCGTCTAGCCATATTTTATATTAACACTACAAGAAAAAAACATATTGGTGAGGGTCATGCTTGTGATGGACCTTTAAGGTCCATCACCAATGCCACATATGGTGACGGTCATTAAAAAACCGTCACTATAAGTGTATATAGTGATGGTCCTTTATGGTCCATCACCAAAGACATTTTCAATGACACTTTTGGTGAGGGTCGTTAAAGGCCCATCACTAATTCTCTCTTTGGTGACACTTCTAGTGACGAACTTTTAATGACCCTCACCAATGCTCTTTTTGTTACTTTTGGTGATGGTCAAAAAATGTCCGTCATCATTGATCACTAAAAACTGTCACTGTAAGTGTATATAGTGATGGTCCTTTATGGTCCGTCACCAAAGACATTTCACTTTTGGTGAGGGTTGTTAAAGGCCCATCACTAATTCTCTTTGGTGACACTTCTAGTGACAAAATTTAATGACCCTCATCAATGCTCTTTTTGTTACTTTTTGTGACGGTCAAAAAATGTCTGTCATCATTGATCACTAAAAACCGTCACTGTAAGTGTATATAGTGATGGTACCTTATGGTCCATCACCAAAGAAATTTAACTTTTGGTGAGGGTCGTTAAAGGCCCATCACTAATTCTCTCTTTGGTGACACTTCTAGTGACGAACTTTTAATGACCCTCACCAATGCTCTTTTTGTTACTTTTGGTGACGATCAAAAAATGTCCATCATCATTGATCATTCCAATGAGTTTTTGATGATGCTATTTGCTTGTTAATATATTTTTTGTCAAAAGATAATGATTTAATACCATTATTGTGGAGCATTTTTTATAATATTTCCAAGGCCATAGTGGTTAGGGTCAGTCAATTTTTTAAGAAGTAATAAGCGTGTATCATTTCCCTCAAGTGATGACTAGTCGAATAGAGATTTCCTATGAGTAAACACACGATTCATATCTATTAAGTTTATTATCTAGAAAATTCCATTTAGATAAATTTCCACTGTTGTGTGTAGGAAATATATTATTTAATACATAATCGAGCTCTGACAATTCTATTAATGAGAAAGATCTAACAATCCTCAACAATCTGGGCACACCTTAAATTAATGCTTTTGCACACGCTAACATTTCTTAGCACCCCACATGTCTTGGAACATCTTTGTACCTAGAACATCTTGTGATGACATTGACGCCCAAGCACATGGTGGCATGCGCTAGCATAACATGGAACTCTCCTAGCATGTGTTGGCATGCTGCATATAGTCCCTAGCATGCCCTGGAACACCTTGGTTGAATGCATTGAAATACATTAGCACTTGGCACACAATGCTACTTGGCATGTATTGGGACCTATTATTAGTGTGCCTAGCATGCCCCTTTTCAAAAAGATAAATTCCTGACTTATTAACCCTCTTATTGGTTCTTCCTTTTGTTGCCTTGACACATATTGATATACCCTAGCACCCTGTGCCACATCCTTAGCACCTAGCATGTATTGGCATATCTTGGCACTATTAATTGGCACATGATATAATTAGCACACCCTGGAACTCCCAAGGACACTTTGGGAATTCTTAACATGCCTTGATATTCCCTAGCATTCCTTACCAATGCTTAGCATACCTTGTCACTCCCACCTTGTCATGACAACTAACACTAACCATTAATACTAGTCTCTGGCAGTACACGTTCCTCATATTCATTAAATTCCATGATTTTTTACCTAGTGCTCCCTTAATGTTTTTTCCTAGTACTCCTTAAGACTCATCAACATGCGTTATCACTCTCTAGCACACCTTAGCACTCTTCAACATTCCCTTCCACTTCATAACGTGCATAACACTAGTCCGTGACACATATTGGCGCTTAGCACGTGTTGGTGCTTGGAAAGTCTTAGCATGTATGGAATATGTTGAGATGCCTTGGTATGATTTAGCATGGTTTAATATTAAATTTATTTGTGATGATCAATTGTTGGAAAGTAGATGAGAAGAAACAAAGGAATACTTGGCACTTAGAATGCACTAAGACTTTGCACTCGACACCTATTGCCACCTAGTGTTAGTGTGCCTAGCATGCCCCTCCTGGAAAAGGTAAATTGATGATTTATTAACCCAATTATGTGTTCATTTCCTTGTAGTTTAAATTTTTTCTCCATTTTGTTGTCTTGAAAGTCCCTGACACGCATTGACACACCCTTGCACATCTTGGCATGCCTTATCACTTGGCACATCTTAGCATGTTTGACATGTATTCCCACTATCTGGCACATCAAGGGGGTGAAGAGAGATGTAGTCCTAAAGTAAGTCGAGTACGAGGGCCGAGTAAGGGTTGCTAAAGGGAGGTCATGATCATCCTCCAAGAGCAAGATAATCATGTGAGGGTTTAGAAGAATGTTGCATACCTTAATGGTTGGTTTGCACTAGGAAGTAGGATGGCATATTGTTGATTCTCTTCTGGCATATCAAGATTAAGAGAGGTTTCTCATGATAATATGGGCATGTGATTTCAATGGTGTCTTTGTGTGAAGGCCACATAAAATTCTGAAATGTTGAAATTTGCAACAAAAAACAGTGAGATTGGAAACTAGAAAGGAAAAAAAAATGCACCCACACTAGTGAGGAATTTTGATGCACCAGGAGTGAGGAATGTGGGGCGTCTAATTTATTTTTCCCTTGAATAAATTGGACAATAAATTTTAATTTCATCTCATAACAACTTGTGTTAGTTAATTAAGTGATGATGACTGAGTTAGCTCAAGAAATTCGAGTTGAGGGTCTAATATGAGGCATCTAGAGGGATTCTAATATTTTTGGGGTCCAGTTGAAGTTGATGCATTAGTGGGGTGCAAGTGTAATTAACTCAATTAAATGAGTTAAAATCAGTTTAACTAGTTCTAACTGAGTGATGAGCTAGTGAGAGGCCCAGTGAATTAAATTAGATTTAATTCACAATGAGTGATCAATCAAATAACTGATAATTCACTATTAATAGTTGCATGCATGTCATTTTCGAGAAATACCCAGCTAAGACAAAGGTTAAAGGGAACATAACTATCAGTTTTATTCAGAGAAAGTTTCCCATGTGCAATTATAAAGTCATTGGGATGCCATGATGGATTGCGCAATCTAGGAAAACTGATTTTCCTAATTAATAAGGAGTTAATTCCCTAGAAATTGCATGAGCAAGGCAGGCTGAAGTAAGGATGAGAATTGGCTAAGTACTAGAATGAGTTTTCCTAGATCAACGGGAGACAATTGATAGAGTGCTAGAGAATCTCATGAGAGATTAAGCATTGTATTGTTTCATGATTCCTTGACTTAATATACAATAGAGATAGAGGGGTTTTGATTAGTTGCTTTCCCCAAATACATCATGTTGTTGTGCAATTGATAATTTATTTCTCTTACTTATATATGATTGTACGATCATGTTTTGTTTCCATAAATTGTAGGAAGGATTCAATATCTTGTTTTAGTAGATTACAAGATCAGATTGAATCTCGTTGGTTACATTTTCTACATGGTATTAGAGTAGGAATTTTTTGTGCGGCGAGTTTGTAGAGAATATTTGAATATTTTGGTGTAAAATTTTTGAAAACAAATAGAATATTTGGATTCCTTGCGAAAATCTACCCAAATGGAAAAAAAAATGGGTCAAATCAGAGCTCAGATGAGGGAGATATCATCGATTTAAAATCAACTCTTTTTTAGAAACTTTTTGTAACTTCGGGACAATTACACTGTGCGCGAGTCAAGAACCTATATGCACTTGAGGTACCAGATGCATGCAAAGCTTTGAGGAGAAAGGAAAAAGTTAGAGACTTGGTGGTTTATAGGGAGCATAAATTACCTCTCAACATGCATCCTCATGAGAAGCAGTCTCAAAAGGTTGTGGAGTAGCTGCTACAATTGGAGAAGCAGAGAGGAGACCGAGTGGAAGCATCCACTCAAGAAGAGACCTCCATGAGGGGGAAATTTCAAGCTATATGGGAAGAGGGAGCAACCATACCTCGAGGTGTAAGGTGGGGTTATGTGTAGACATAATCCCAAGATAAGAAATTTGGGCAAGGTCCATTGAGATGGCATGTCTCATGGATCGAACCTAGCTATGAGGAGCCCACAGTACAACAGTAGTAGGAAGGACCAGTTAGATTGATGTAGTCAGATGTCAACAAGACAGAAATCATAGTGACAGATGTCAAATAATGGAGCACAAATAGAGTTAGCAATAGTTCAAAGGGCATGGATGCAGATGTCAGAAGCAGTGTAGAGAATCCAGTACTAGATAGGTGCAGTAGCTAGCAACAGTCAGAAGACTTTGATGACAGATGCATTATACTGATTCAGTTGTTTAGAGGCTATTCAGTTTCAGGATGTGTAGGTTCAAACAACACTAGAGAAGAGTAGCATGCAGAACATTCCAAAGGTATCGGATGGGGATAGATTGAATTCCTTTCTTGTTGAGAGGGAGTGTTGAAATTTGCAACAAGAAACAGTGAAATTGGCGACTAGAAAGGAAAAGAAAATGCACCCACACCGGTGAGAAATTTTGATGTACCAGGAGTGAGGAATGTGAGATGTCTAATTTATTTTTCCCTTAAATAAATTGGACAATAAATTGTAATTTCATCTCATAACAACTTGTGTCAATTAACTAAGTCATGATGATTGAGTTAGCTCAAGAAATTATATTTAAGGTGATCGAGGTGGATATTTGTGGCCACCCGCCTATTCCACTTGGGCCCTCGCCATTGTCTCTTTCATTTTTTTAGTTTCCTTAATTATAGCACAATTTACTATTTTTGTTAGTTTTTCGGGTCCTGAACTTTTGAAGCCGTTTTGAGGCCCCAAATGATGTTTATTTGGCATTAAAGGTTTGGCGATTTCATATAAATCGTATTAGTATTTGTAGTCCTTAGAGAGATCTTTCTAACGAGCTATCATGTGCGTTAAACGAAGATCATATGACCAAGTTACGACCCCGGGAAGTTGGCTTCCCAACTAACCCCAATGGGTCCCATAAACTCTTGGTGTTACATCTCCTCAGGATAGGGTTTTAGTTGTTTAGGGTTTTATCTTATTTTAAATAATAAAAAGACCCTTGATCCTTATTGTAACATAGTTCAGAGGAACATAACTATCAGTTGTATTTATAAAAAATTTCCCGTGTGCAATAATAAAGTCATTGGGATGCCATGATGGATTGCGTAATCAAGGAAGGTTGATTTTCCTAATTCATATGGAGATAATTCCATAGGAATTGCATGTGCAAGGCAGTCTGAAGGAAGGCTGAGAATTGGCTAAGTACTATATCGATTTTTCCTAGATCAACAGGAGACAATTGGCAGAATGCTGGAGAATCTCAAGAGAGATTAAGCATTGTGTTGTTTCATGATTCCTTGACTTAATACAAAATAGAGATAGAGGGTTTTGAGCAGTTACTTCCCCAGATACATCTTATGTTGTGCGATTGATAACTTGTTTCTCTTACTTATATGTGATTGTGCGATTGTGTTTTGTTTCCACAAATTGTAGGAAGGATTCAGTATCTTGTTTTAGTACATGATTACAAGATCAGATTGAATCTCGTTGGTTATATTTTCTACATGAAATAGAAGAGAGGGTTGATACCATATAATTTCCTTGTGGTGGTTAGTAGGTCGCAAGGCCTATGATAAAGACCAACATAAATGGAGGAGGGCTTGCACTATAATTTAGAGCCATAACATAAGTCAACGCAGGCACAATATTGACTGAGTTAACCCTAGTTTGAGGGTCGACATTGAGATATAAAGTTCATGTCAAGATTCAGTCAAAGAAATGCCCAAAATCTATGGATCCATATGAGCTAGGTCAAGTCTCTTATGGAGGTAAGAGTCGTGTTTTTTCTATGTATGGATAGGGTTTACATAAATATAATGCCCTAGTTAGGAAAATTTTTTAGCATGTTTAGTTCATAAGGTATGACCTTAAGACTGTGACAAATTTGCATAGAAGAAGATGGGTTGTGACCCTTAGAGCAAGGTTTATTTCTGCAATAAAGACTGCAGATCTAGAATATGGTTTGCAGATTCAGTATGTGTGGAGACAACAGATCCAAAGGAGGGTGGAACCTAAGCAGAAGATTGAGCACACAGAAGAAATGTGCCATATGAAGAATGGATTGAAATGCAGAGGAGTTGATTTTGGTGGACTTTCCATAGAGTTTTAGACAAATATCTGAAGAAACCTATAAAAAATTAGTAAATGGACTGTTAGTGGCTGATTTGTGACCCTAGTTTAGTCATCTACAGATTGTTAGAAGTATGATAAGAGGAGTAGTTCATATATGTTCATATATTGGACAAAAAAGATAAAATTTGCGATACACAAGAACAGTGATCTTGAGAGGAATCAAACCATTGTTAGGTGGAAAATTTGAAGAGCCCTAGATGAAGACAATATTGTGGGCCCTAGATCAGTAAAAAGAATTGACTGTGGTTGGGTAGATTGATGGTAGGCCAAGTACAATTCTAGGGTTGTTAGGTTACTGTCAAAGAAGAGCACTAACTCTTGTTCTGGTGAAGGACAAAAAAATTGGTAGAAGGGAAGGTGTATACGGCCTAAGGATGTGCAGACTTTGAAGGAATAAAGTAACATTCAAGTGGGCCAACCAACTAGCCCTAGTTCACTATATTATAGAGAATTGATTCAGTGAGAAGAAGGGAAACCTCCATAGCCCTGGACTTCTCATCTTGGAGCTGTAGTATGGAAAAAATGGGAATACCAAAGAGTTGTTCACAAATGGAATTGTGAACAACTTGTTACCACTCAAACTAGTAGTGGATCTAAAAGGGGTTCCTAAGAGGGCAGCTGCTAGGACAATGGAAATGATGGAGGCTTAGGCCATTTTCACCACAACTAAGGCTCCTTGCTCTTCACGAAATTTTACCGATGGGTGGAGTCCCAGTACTTTAGGAAGTCACTTGTAGAGTATAGGTCAATGAATAGGTGGGAAGTGACCCTCGAAACCCTTTCCCTAAGCTAAAATAAAGAGTGGGACTTGCTTTCCTTTTAAGCAAGGGAATTATCTTCTAGGGAGAGAGGAGGGGGATTGAAGGGCTGAGGGAGAAGAATAAGACTTATGAAGGAAGTTCTCAATCCCTAAAATCCTTTGGGAACTTGGATTCCCAAATGTTCCTTCATGAAAGGCCTTTGACACCAAATGGGACCACACGGGGCCAAGTGGACCCAGCCCAGGTTCGGGGATTGAATTTAGCAACCAATGATGTTCCTATCCTGGACAAGGTGATGGGAAGGATCAGACAAGTGTTTTTACTTCGATAGGTCAAATTGATCCTACTAGGTTCTATTCTTGTGAACACCTAGGCAAAACTTGATACTAGAGCTAGGGCTTGAGGTATCTGGAGATTCCACCATCAGAATTGGCCCAAGTTCTAAGGAGAGTGAGGGCACCCAGCAATGCAGCTGGCTCTAGGAGATAGAATTTTTCCTCTAGCTAGATTCCTGGGAAATTGTTGCCATAGGTGAACTAATGGGGCTAGACCTAGGGAATGTGAAAATTTCTTAATCTAAGAAACCCTATTGCAATATATTGATTTACTTCTCCTACTTGAATTAAGTTACAAGTTAATTTCTGAAATATTCAATAAATTAGCGAAGTAAATAGTAAATACAACTAGCAACCTACACATACAGATCAAAGTGACACACAGATTTTCTGGACAACTATCCCTAGAAAAACTCCAATGTGGGAAAACTGGTGCAGCTAGCTTTGGAGGGTTTTCATTATTATGTAGAATCTAAGTACAACAATTGTGGGCATCAAAACTGGTTCACCCAACATAGAAATAAAACGGCAGTAATACACTGCTTTGAATCCCTCTACGTCAGCCTAAATGGCCTGTGTCGGCCTATGCGCTACTCAGTAAGGGCCTGCATCACACCTGAAGGGCTTACACTGCCCCTGCGCTTCTTTGACTGGGCTTGCGTCAGCCCTGCGTGGCTCCTGTTGCCTCTGCGCTGCCCCTGCTGGGCTCTGGCTGGACTGCGTGGCTCCTGCTGCCCCTCTTGATTTGGCTGGCTGGAATGCTTAAGCAGAAAAAAGCATAGGTAAGAAAGAAGGCACTGGCCAAAGGCAACGCATAACAGTTAGAAAAATTGAAGAAATGAAATGAAAATAGATCAATGTCTGCAATTAACTGAAATAGCTCAATGGGACTAGAGAGTAAAAGCTTTGACAACAGCAATAAGTGCTTATAGAATCAACTAAGAGAACAGAGGAGACTAATTCATGAGGTTAAAATGTTGTATAATTGTTGGCACAGGAAAACTGTTTAATTGTTAGAGTAAATCTCTGCAGGTACCATTAGTTGGTGATCATCGATAATCATTTTAGTTCATCAAATACCCTGATGAATGGGCCTTACAAGCTATTTGCATAGACAAACCCCACAGAAGTTGTGTGATCGAAAAATATTCACACTATATTGAAGAAAACACCTACCAAATAAGGATGACATTTCAAATGGGGCAAGAAACAATAGAGAGATAGACATCGAAAAAGTTAAAATGCTAGGGAAACAGGAAAGCAACTAGGTAGCATGGTAGAAAGCACAATAAAGAAAATTATAAAAATGGAAAACCCTAGAAATTAGCACCCATCCAAACATCACCACAATTTTTTATTCAACTCTAAATCTCCAAATTCATCAAATTATATCCTGTATTCAAACATGATCCTCTCTGTTAGCCATTCTGAAGATAAGGCTGAGAACTTACTACAGAACCATCACCTACATGTAGTGATCTTATTCTGTGACCAGATAACCTACTTTTGTGAAGACATGGAAAGGTAAACACTCTCTGCCAAGATTTTCCATACAGCCTAGGTTGAGCAACCACATATACATCACTAGTTTTTTCTCTTCAGATTTGTAACTTAGAAGAGCTTTGTCTGACCACCTCCGGGTTGCTCCAAGAGTCACCCATGCAAGCCCTCTCAACATCATCCTCTTTCTGTAGTACCTAATTAGTAATTTAATTAACCATAATAGTTTCTTGATCATGCAGGTATTTCAAATATATTGCCAATAAGCATAAAGATTTCATGTTAAACAATCAGGTCAAAATACTTTAGACTATGATGCAAAAAAAAAAAAAAACCTCACCAACACTCAAAGGACAAATAAAGTCAAACCTCTACAAAGTATAAATAGGTATCTGATAAACTTCATTCCACCAAAAAAATGTGCTTAACTAAAGAAAATTCTAATTATTGTGCTTTCAAGACAAAGCTTTCAAGGGCAGTGATGTTATAAACATACCCCTACACCTCATGAACAATCAATGTGTATAAATAGACCATCATAAGGCTCATTTTAAACATCATTATTATCATTTTATAAATCATTTTTATTAAATCAAAAACAAGAAAGCAACAATTGCATTAAATTCCACTGAAGAAAAGTATATGGCAGTTTCATATACTTATTATGAAGCTATCTAGATTTGCAACTTGATTGTAGAGTCAACCAATCAGTTGTTGAAGCCCAATATTGTCTCTTGTGAGAATCAAAGTTACATCAAGCTCTATGAAAATCCAATGTGTCATGACCATTTCAAACACATTGATATTCAATACAATTTCCCAAGATTCCAAGTTCATTAGGGAGTTAGTAGTGTTGGACCACATTCTGAAAAAGTTTCATATGGTTAATAGTTTGACAAAGCTCCTAACAAAGGGGAAGTTTGACAAGTTGGGGGAGAATCTTGGGTTATTGGAAAAAAAAAAATTCTCAAGAGTGTTAGATTACCTAGTTGGTCTCACCTTAGCCTTGAGAATTTGAGCAGCACCAGGATTGCAGAGCTAGATTGTGGTACACCAGTCAGAAAGATTCATAAATACAACTAGAAGCTTATAGCGACACCTTAGAGGATAGACGAATTAGTTGTTGGGTCACACCCACCAAGTATGGCACACTAGTTGAGGAGATTAACACCATCATCTTAGGTGCATTCATGAGTGCACACTTATGGAATGAGGCACCTTCAGGAGAGGAGTTATATCTACTATGATAATGCACTACTCTAAAAGAAAAACCTTGCATACAAGGCAAAGTTATGAGGGAGTTTCTCATGCTCAAGGGAGATGCACCACTAACGCTATCATTAGCCTGTTTTCTAACAACACCTTCTCTTAACTTATAAATGAAAAGGATGGGCACATTAGTTAGACATTTGTAGAAATAGATAATAAGAGTGAGTATTGTTAGCTTGTAGGTTGTAGTAGGAGCTTTTGTGAGATGACAACTTGCTGTGACATTCTTCTATTTGAGTAATAAAGACTTCTATGCAATTTTTGTTGGAGCCTGCTCTTTTTATCCTGAATTCTCAGATTACAGATTTGTGTAGAGTGGGCCTATTATATTTGTTGTTTTAATCCATTGTACTTCTTCTCTCTCCCTTTCTCTCCTACCTCGCTCTCTCTTCCCCTCTCTCTCTCTCTCTCTCTCTCTCGACCCTCCAATCCTCTCACTATATCCCTCCCTCTATTTGTCTTTCTACCCCCCTTCCATATTTGTGTCACTATCTCCCTCTCTTACCCTTCTCTACCTCTCTCACTCCTCTCCCTCTCTCTCTCTCTCTCCATTCCTTCTCTTCCCTCTCCTCTTGAACATATCGATGACATTGTGATGAGTTGGCAGCATTGACTCAAAACCGAAGTGAAGGTATGATGAACCATAGGTGATGAATGAACCATCAAGATGATTACCCAACCCAAACATGGAGTGAAGGAAGTGTCATGTTCAAGAGCGACTTGCTACCATAAAGAAAATATTATTTGTTCTTCCCAAATTTTTCCCCGGTCATTTGTCAACCAGTACCTCATTATTTTTTAACAAGCTTGAAGAGGATAGCATTTTCTTGATCTATAATTCAACCCTTCGGGAGAATAAAGAATGAAGTATCACTAATTAATAATTTAACGAGTCTAGCAATGAATGAAACTCGATTCTTGCCATGATTGACAAGCCTATCGCTATTTTATGATTTAACAAGCTTAATGACAGTGACAGCCCGATCCTTTTTCATATTTAGAGAGTTTGAAAAAGAGGACGAAAGAGAACTCCATAATTACTTTTTCGTAAATTTGTCTCTTAGATCTGAAAAAATGTAAAATAATATCTGAAAGAACCTCTTTGGTCATGTTTAACCAACAATATTCCTTTTTCGTAAATAATCTATCTGAGTCTAGAAAAGGGTTAAACTTATACTGAGTAGATATCAATTCATTTAATTTAACAAGCTCGAAATGACAAGTGCTCGGCAATCTTTTCACATTATCGGAGTCTGAAAAGAGCTGAAAGAAGATTCCAAGGGTTCCTTTTTCACTGTTATGGATGCTCGAAAAAGAGATAAAAGTGCGCTTCAGATCCATTTTCGTTTTTAACAAAGCTCGAAAAATAAGGAGAAAAAGCATGCTTTGTGGTCAAGTCATTCTTAATAAATTTGCACGACTAATATGTTCATCAGTTGTGTTTCCTGTTCAGAGCAACATCAAACGGATTAAAAATACCTATTTCATGATAAAAATAATAATAAAACTATAGTCACAGCAATAAATTTAACTTGCAAATAATTAAATGAATATTTAAAAGTAGTTTTACTATTAATTTTTACCATTCCATAGTTACCATTTTCATTTTGAAGCTCTGAACCTAATTTTGCCCCCGAACTTCAGTGGTTGATTGCGGTCATTTCTGTGGACGGATTTTGTCATCGTTTCTTCCAGGTTAGTGCCATGAACCTTCTCTTTATATTGGTAATCATTTCATTTCCATTTCTTGCAAATTTTCAGGGTTTTAAGACCCCCTAGGTTAAATTTTCCCCAAAAAGAGGGCAACGCACCCTTAAGCATCAAAAACTGCATTGCATAGCAGGTACATTGAAAGGTACCTGCATGTGCAACGCATTGTCTCAAGCCTAAGCCTGCGTTGGGCACATTTCAAATTTTTTGTTTTGATGTTTAGCTCAAAATTGAACTAGTTTTCTGCAATGGATGGTTTCTAATGGATCTCTTACTTATGTTTCAGGTTTCCATCAGATAACAATGACGATTACATGGTGAGAAAGAGAACATGAAGAACAAGACATGATTGCCCTAAATGACCTAGGTACTGTAAGAGCCCTAAGGGATTGTGGACTTTTAAAGTACTTCAAGTTATCTGGAATGAGGCAACAAATTAAGCTTCTTGAGTTCTTGGTTCGTGCATGGGATTCAGAAATAGAGGCATTTTACATTAAGAACCAAGTGGTTCCTATCACTTTTGAGGACGTGTACTTTCTCACAGGTTTGTCGAGGAGGGGTTTGCCCATTTCTCTTCCAGGGTCTACCGTTGGAGGAGATACGGTGAGAGATTATATTTTGCAGTATTGTTATGTAGGGGAAGAACAGAGAAAAGATGGGAAGATTAACATCCGTACAGTGAGAGATTTGCCTTTGAGAACCATCTTGTTCACAATCGCAAAACTTGTTGGCACAGTGACACTACATGTGGCTAACAGATCTTATATGCAGTATGCACTAGAGTGTCTCGAGCCAACAGTCTTCAACTAGTCTGAAGATGTTATTTCTCAGATAAATGAACAACTGAATAAAGCAAAATGAGGAAGGAAAAAGAATTTCAGTTATGGTTCGATCCTCATATCTTTTGCTTTGGAACAGATTCCATTGATGCAGCCACAACATGTGACGCTGGATATCGCTAGTCCTAGAGAGCCTCACATGCAGAGATGGGTGGAACTTATGGGTCGACATGCAGGGCAATCGACAGTTGTATTTTCTACTGCATTCTTCTCCTAGTTCAGGTGGAAGATCGTCGCCATCAATGATTATGCATATGCATTGAGGGCGCCCGTATTAGTTTTGCTAAGTTGTGACCCCTAGGGTGCCTTGTGCACGTTCGGGTGGCCCATTTTCCATTTGATCCCTTGTGGCATCGTTCATTTGGGCACGTCGTGTTGCACCGTGTGAGTTCGCCCAACCGGGCGTGTTCGGGTCGGGCCGTTTCATTCGAGGGCTCCCGTATCATTTTTGCTAAGTCGTGACCACTCGGGTGCCTTGTGCATGTTCGGGTGGCCCATTTTCCGTTTGATCCCTTGTGGCATCGTTCATTTGGGCACGTCGTGTTGCGCCGTGTGAGGTCGTCCTACCGGGCAAGTTTGGTTCGGGTCGTTTCATTCGAGGGCGCTCGTATAAGTTTTGCTAAGTTGTGATCGCTTAGGTGCCTTATGCACATTCGGGTAGCCCATTTGTCGTTTGCTCCCTTATGGCATCGTTCGGTTGGGCGCGTCATGTCGCACCATGTGAGGTCGCCTGACCTTGCGCATTCAGGTCGGGCCGTTTCGTTTGAGGGCGCCCGTATCAATTTTTCTAATTTGTGACCGTCTGGATGCCTTGTGCACATTCGGGCGGCCCGTTTGTCGTTTTCTCCCTTATGGCATCGTTCGGTCGGGCGTGCCGTGTTGCGCCGTGTGTGGTCGCCTGACCGGGCACGTTCAGGTCAGGTCGTTTCATTCGAGGGTGCCCGTATCAGTTTTGCTAAGTTGTGACCGCCCGGGTGCCTTCTGCACGTTCGGGTGGCACATTTTCCATTTTCTCCCTTGTGGCATCGTTCGTTGGGCGTGTTGTGTCGCACTGTGTGAGGTCACCCAACTAGGCATGTTTAGGTCGGGCCGTTTTGTTCGAGGGCACCTGTATCAGTTTTGCTAAGTTATGACCGCTCGGGTGCCTTGTGCACGTTCAGGTGGCCCGTTTTCCGTTTGATCCCTTGTGGAATTGTTTGTTTGGGCGCGTCGTGTCGCACCGTGTGAGGTCGCTCGACTGGGAGCGTTTGGGTCGGGTCGTTTCGTTCGAGGGCTCCCGTATTAGTTTTGCTAAGTTGTGACCACTCGGGTTCCTTGTGCACGTTTGGGTGGCCCGTTTTCTATTTGATCCCTTGTGGCATCGTTCGTTTGGGTGCCTTGTGTCGCGTCGTGTGAGGTCGCCTGACCGAGCGCGTTCGGGTTGAGTTGTTTGGTTCGAGCGTGCCCGTATCAATTTTGCTAAGTTGTGACTGCCTGGGTGCCTTGTGCACGTTCGGGCGGCCTGTTTTCCATTTTCTCCCTTATGGCATCGTTTGGTCAGGCGCGGCGTGTGAGGTCGCCTGACTGGGCTCGTTCAGGTCGGGTCGTTTTGTTCGAGGGCGCCCGTATCAGTTTTGCTAAGTTGTGACCACCCGAGTGCCTTGTGCACGACGTTCGGGTGGCCCGTTTTCTGTTTGCTCCCTTGTGGCATCGTGATGCAGAGGCATTATGCTAAAACAATTTCCATGCATTTTTGTTAGACTTAGGGGTTTCTAGTTTTCAAAAGAGTTAGATTTTATGTAGTGAATTTAGTGGGTTTTTATTTATTTTAGTTAAATGTGGAGAATTTTAACTGCCTTCGAATGATAAGTGGGCATATGAAGAGATATTCAGTTTCAGTTTATCTGGGGATTAGGCTAAATTTAGAACCGTAGGAATTTCAGAGTTTTGTTGAGCGTTAAGGGGGGATGAAATGATTATTGTTAATCTGTATAAATAAGCCTCTGTGGCATAGACCTGCATAGAACTGCATAGAGTTAGAGAGCTGGAGAGGCTGAGTATGAGAATAGAAGGCCATTAAATTAGAAGATCTGGCCGAGGACCAGAAGATTGTAAGTAATTTCATTTATATGAAGGAACTTGTTTAGCCTTATATGTGCATTGATTAATTCATGAATGGTTAAATTCCTGTGTTGAGGATCTGATATATATATGGTCTGCGTGAGAATGTTTTGGACCTCTGTAGTTAACTATGTGAAAGGAACTCTGATATCTGGGGGTAATGGCATTTCTGCACGCCTTTGATGGATAACTGGCAAACTATGGTTGAGTCCTGTGAATTTGACCCTATGTGGTTAAATTCCTAATAGATAGAGGATATCTATTATGTAAAGGGAGAACTCTGCGATAGAGTTCGGAGATAAGGCCCTGAATGGGTGGAAGAGTCAATGTCAATTATACCAACATTATGGTTTGCGTTGGAAGCACCGAGGTGAATCAGGAGGGATTTTAACCTCTGTTTTTGATATTGGAAGCAATGGCGAGGTTTTATAATGAAACCTTAACACTATGCGATGGAGTGGTTTAACTTGCAAGGACCCCGAATCGAATGAAATCGTAGTTAAGAGGTGGATGGAACCATGAGGGAGAAGGAAGCAGAACCAGGAGCGTAAAAAGAGACAACGGTTTTTGGAACTAACCCGACGGTATTTGCAAAGTTTAAAAGCGGTATTCAGTTTTTGAAATAAAAATGCGATGCGTTTCTGTGCTCAACATGTGGCATAAGGCTGTATTGCAAAACAACCCTTTTCGCACTTTTTTGGAGGGTTAAATCTCGTTCAAAAGAAAGTGTGATACTTGTCCAATCGGGCGGCAACAAGGATCAACGATGGTCGCACTCTGAATTTTCACGGATATTAACGAGCGGAGAGGGGTGTTAAAAAGCGCACAAGTTGGTTGCACGATGATCGTTGATTTGGCAAGGTAAAATGCGATAAGCTTCTGGCTGTCATATGGGGAGGTAAGTTAAATTGTATTATGGGACCCCATTGTTTGTCGGGTTTTGTTTTAAATCGACGTTGGAGTTGTGTTAATGGAGTATTAGGTGGTGGTACCGAGAATCCCTATTCTATGGTCTAAACCATAGGCTTGATTAGATATCTCCCGCCCTCTGATTTGATTGTTGGACCTCTGTGTAATATGGGTTTTTATACAATTGCACATAGTATACAATGAGGGCTTTATAACCTTTTAAAAGAAGCTTCCGCATAGTAATACTCTAAATTTCCAGATAAGAGGATTAAGAAGGTGCATATATTTTGATGCACAGTAGAGGGTATGGTTTCATAACCATATAGTAAGGGTAAAGATCTTCCACACCTATGTTATTCAAATTTTCAGTTCAAAAGATAGAACATTGTGAGGTTGCCCAAATTGTTGAGATTTATTGGGGGTGAAAATTTTGAGATGCATTTATATGCACAGGAAAGAGGAAAATGTGGGGCTATGTGAGGTAGCCCCGGCATCAAATTGTTCGTTGGGCGCGCCATGTCGTGCTGTGTGAGGTCGCCCGACCAAGCGCGTTCAGGTTGGGCTGTTTCGTTCGAGGGTGCCCGTATCAATTTTGCTAAGTTGTGACTGCCCGGGTGCCTTGTGCACATTCGAGCGGCCCGTTTGCCATTTTCTCCCTTGTGGCATCGTTAGGTCAAGTACAACATAGAAAACAAAGAAATTATAGATACACAGAAACTCATATTAAAATTAAAATAACATTAAAAAAAATTAGAAATACACAAAAACTCATATTAAAATTAAAATATTATAGAAAATAGTGTGAAACTTAAATTAATATTAAAATCAAATCAAAACAAGAAAATTAGAAATAAATTTAAATGATTGTGAAAACTTAAATTAAAATTAACATAATCTAAAAAAAATATATAGAAATTAAAATTAATAAAAAAATTCAAATTACAACAATAATAAAAAAAAACATAAGAATTAAAAACGACACCGAAATTAAAATTAAAACAATTTAAAAAATATGAAAGTTAATATGTGAGTTAAATCTTAAAATAAAATTAAAAGCTTAAACTAAAATAATAATAGTTATAACAATAATAATGCGCTCTGCCAAAACTGACCGGGCCAAAGCAAGAAAGGGAGGCATTCATTAAAGGCCGCATATATCGCACACACAAATATTTAGGCCGATAGGCCTTCTTTTATGAAAGAGAAGTTTAAAAAAATGACACTGGGTAACTAACCACCTCCTGATCACCCGCAAGCTCATAGCTTGCATACGCATTACCTGAAGATTGCCCGTTCGTCCGTCTGTCCGCTCTTGGAGTCTTTCACATTGCACATCATAGGGCTCCTTCTTCTCTGTGTCTGCGAGAAAATAGAGTTCCAGGAGAATTTGGAGAAATTGGTCATCTTTGAGTGGGTTTCCAGATACCAAGAAATTGATTAGATAGGGTTTCTAGGGTTTGTGCAAAATTGGGGGGAGAATCCGGGTTTTTATGTGATAGGGACTCGATACCAGGGTTTTAGCGGAAGCAAACATGTGGTTGGGTTCATCATGTCAGCAGAGCTTTCATGGTAGATGAAAAAGACATAATCCGCTCTGTATGGTATATTTAACAAGGGTGAGGTCATGGCTTCCCCAGATGGCTGAAGCATCTACCGTTTCGAGGGACTATTGGATGCTGGATCAGAGCTGCACGGTTTGTTATGATTGCGAGTCGCAGTTTACGATCTTCAATCGGCGGCACCATTTCCGGATTTGCGGCCGGGTTTTTTGCAGGAAGTGCATATTGAACACAATTCCAGCTCCTGTTGTCGAAGGTTGGAAGTATGATCAGGAAGAAGGGGAGCGTCTTAGGGTTTGCAGCTATTGTTTCAAGGTACGGGAGGAACAGTTGACAACTTCACAGTATCATGACAATCAATTGTTTTCTTCAGGGATTAGTCGTTCGTCTTCTCTTACAAGTTTATCCAGTAGTAAGTCAAGCGGCAGCGATAGCGGCGTTAACATATTTGGCGCTATGCCTTATTCAACTGTGCCTTATCAGCATGTCACTTACAGTTCTGCTCTTAGTCATCCAACTAAAGGTCTTGAAAGATTGGAGCGAATGCCCGAGAAGAAACAAGATATGTCGTATTCGGGAAGGAACGCGAATTCTCCATCCCTCTTGGAAGGCGGAGTAAATGCTTCCAGTATTTTTGGAACTCCCTTGAACCGGTATGGTATCATTTACTTTCCTCAAACTGTATGCTTTGAAACTTTGTCAACTGCTTTACAAGGAGCTTGACCATTCGAAGATCCATTTTTATTTCCATTTCCATTCCAGTTCTTGCCACCATTCCTTTCTTGGCTTTGGGATGCATGTCCTTGGGTTGATACGATACAATAGTGTATTCCCTCACTCCAGTAATAACTTTGCATAGAGGTGCCTATGTGCTTTGTTGGTCCCTACTTCCTGTGGTTGTTTTCTTTGTGATGTATTCTTTGAAAGCAATATCAGTAGACTGCAATGGGGTAGCCCTTGTTAATATGACTACCACTACTGCATTATTAATCAATTTAGATTCTTGGTTCATGATTCATATCCCTTGAGACCGTCTAGCCCTGTTTCTTATTCTGTTGGTTTCCTGTCTCATATCCTGTTTCCAATCTGGTAGCGTATGTCAACTGCATGTAGTCTTCAAGTGACGATATCCGTGGCAATCCATTGATTGTTAAGTGCTGTGGAAATTATTAAAAAAGAAAATGTTTAGAATCTTGATTATATCAGAAATCGATGGCAGACATAATTTTTTGAATGATGATTTCCAAAAAGTGTTTGGATACTCCCTTGATGCATTTATGACATCTTTCTTTTGTAGGAGTGATGATGAGGATGATGAGTATGGTAAGATTCCTGAATATCTTGGGTGGCAGATTTCTAGAAAAACAGAAGAATACTTTGAAGGTAACTTTAACTTATTTCATGATCCTAGATACAATTTCAATGGGATTCATCCTACTGGTTATAGCTCCGAAAATTCCATGCACCGAGGGATCCTGGAAACAGGGCTGAGTAGTAAAACCAGAAACTCTGATGAGCATGTTGAGGCAATGAATCTCCCTTCACAAACTAGTAACCAGGAAGAAAGTCAACACCCAAGGGTGCCAGAAAGGTCTGGAGAAGAATCAGAGGGAACAAACAATGCTGGTGAGTGCAATGATGAACCATCTATGTTTGAGACACCGGGTTCAGATTTAGAGCAGCTGGTGGACATAGAGAAAATTTTTGATATATGGATTCTGCCTGAGCCAGAATATGAACAAGACAAACAGGATTTTGGTGTGTTTGATGATGAAGATGATGATGATGATGGTGGTTGGGGTTTTCCCCATTCTACTGGCAGCTTTAGTGACAGTGACTACAAGAGTAAAGAGAGATCGAGTGAGGAGTATAGGAAGGCTATGAGATCCGTAGTAGATGGGAATTTTAGGGCTCTAGTGGCACAACAAGATTTAGGGCTCTAGTGGCACAACTTCTTAAGGGAGAAGATGTTCCTATAGGTGAAGAGAATCAAAGGGACAACTGACTGGAAATAGTCACTTCGTTGTCATGGCAAGCAGCGAGTCTCGTCAAGCCATATACTAGCAAGGGAGGAGGGATGGATCCTGGGGGGTATGTCAAGGTCAAGTGCATTGCATGTGGTTGCCCTTCTGAAAGGTAGACTTATAGTCTATTATTTTGTATTGTTTGGAACAGCTACTAACATAATTTTCACCTTAATTTGCTTGCGTTTAAGTCTTCTATAATCTTATGTGTTCCAAGCTGGCATTTCGATAATTAGTATTAAAATGCCATGATCCTTTTTAACAATGAGGTGATTAAGGGAGTTGCTTGTAAGAAGAATGTGATTATGAATGTTGGTATTTACATTGTTCTACTTTTGACAAGATTTGCAACACTAGGACTAATGTGGCTTTGTGAAATTGTATGAATAGGTATTCCTACTGTTCTGTTGTAGACAGGATTTTCAATATTGGTTACTGGTTAATGATATGGTTGAGATAGGTATTCATGTAATTTTTAATGCTGGTATTCACATGATTCTCTTGCTGACCAAATGTGCGAAATTGGGTCTGATGTGGGTTTCTGCAATTGTACGAGTAGGTATTCATACCGTTGTGTTGTTGACAGGATTTTCAATATTTGTTGTCAGGACGATTGTACATGTTTGGGATTGCTTGCTCTGGTTACGCTGTTGATATGAATTTCATTATTGGCAGTGTCATAGTTATGAGGATGATACCCAAAAATCCACTTCCTATGTGATTTAATTGTCGATATTTATATGGTTTTGTTATTTGGATCTCTGTTTTCACTTCATTTTGTGTTTGCAAACGGTAATTGTTGCAGAAAGTGGAAGCAGAGGCAGGAGTTTGGCGCATCGTTTACCAGCCCTAGGCGTTGACTATGGAAAAACTGGAAACAATCTTCGTCCACCATCTGCAGTAGCAAAGATGGTTCAGAGTACAAGTATTTCAAAGTTGAAACTATATGGAGCAGATAGTGCAATTCTTCAATTTTGCACTACCAAGCCGGGCGCTGATGAGCAAACTTTGGAGGCAAATTTGAACTATGTTTGTGGACAGGGCATTGACTGTAGGACTATTCAACAAGGAGGTCCTTGCTATTCACCAAATACAATGGCAGGCCATGCTACTTATGCCATGAACGCATACTATCAGACTGCGTGTCGGAACAGTTGGAATTTTGATTTTGCGCAGACTGGAACTCTTACTTCCACAGATCCAAGTACGCATGTGAAATCCTCTTTTCTATGGCCATTAATTCTTTGTTTGAAAACTCCATCAGAATTTACTACTCAGTCTACTAGTTCTATGCATAGGACACTTAGATTAAAAAAGGGGAAATTTCTAACTAATACAAGAATTGGTTTCAATTAAACCAGGAACGGGAAAATAAGATCACAGAATTTTGTTAAATCAATCTTTGATTATTTTAAACCCCATCGGAGCTTTTGCTAATCCATTTTAGTAAATTATTTCTAAACAGTTCCATTGGTGATTGATGTATACTTCTCAACCCATGGTTAGTTAAAACTATAGGTGCTTAAGCTGCATCTAAATGTCAACTTGACCAAACCAAAATCAAAATCAAAATTAATTGGATCTTTTGAAAAAACTCCCATTAAACACTCCTTAATATATCGTGTTTAATATACATAAATTCGGTTTGATGTCTGATATGCACCTTTACCTTTGAGGCAAGATATTTTAAGCTTTATTCATTTATAGATTTTGTATAACATTGAACTTCATATCAATAGGAAAGAAGTGGTAAGAGGAAAGGGGGTGTTTTATGATTTTGAGAAAGTTAAAGTTGTAAATTATTTATGGGGTTTAGGATGTCTACATAGTATGTAGAAATCATAGATGATCAAAAGTAATACATATCGCAGGTTTGATGGGTTCCCCCTCCCTGGGCATATAGTCTCAAGTCTCAGAGTTAGCTTTTGATGAGTTCTGCCGCCTTAAACAGAGGGTACTCACAGTTTCGAATTCACCTTTCGTGGTTGTGACCTAATGAACTCAAGTTGTGAACACAATTATTAGGTGAACCTGTTTAGATTGGAAATGGAATGGACCTTTATTGAAACCCAGTTTTCCCAGTGGCATTGCACATTATCATTTAGTGTGACTTGAAATATTGATCGTAGACATGGAGCAAGTACATGCTAATATTTAATCTGAACCCCTCATGCCCCTCCTCTAGAGCTCATAGAGTGACCTAAAGGAGCCCTTTTGATATCCTAAAAGAAGTCGTGAATGAATTAAAGAAAACGGTGTCTTTACTGATTAAAACATAATTGTGAGTTGCAGAACTTATTAAAACTCATTTACATGGTTAAAAAATGATATAATCAAATTCAAGTGGAAAAAACCAGAAAATCTTAAATAATATAAACAATAAAATAATGTAACGTAGATAAAAAAAAAATGATATAACTAAATTCAACTGGAAAAAAAGCCCTGAAAATCTTGAATATCTGTTTGCTATCATAAAATCCAAATTTCAATAACTAGGGTGAATTTCAAAACATTATGTTCTATTTCATTTTCAATATGTGCTTCAAAATGCAAGCAATGAAATACATGCATATAAATACATGCCTCATAGAACTTTTCAAATTAAATATGTACTATTTTTATTTTTATTTTCAGTGTGTTTCAAAATGCAAAGCAATGCAATACATACATACAAATGCATCCCTCATAGAACTTTTTCAATTAAATATGTACTATTTTTATTTTCAATGTGTGTTTCAGAATGAAAATCAATGCAATACATACATACAAAAGCATCTCTAATAAAACGTTTCTAATTAATAAACTTATTGCATCTCTTATAAAATGTTTCTAATTAATAAACCTATTGGCCTCTCTTTGCACCTTTTGGGGCAACTTATAGTTTATTTTTGTTCGGTAGAAAGTTGCAGTAGCAGCAGCAGTGCGGACCAATGGACAGAAAGCACAAGGTCAAGGGTTCAATTCTCAGGAAGTGGCCGAAAGACACAGGGACAACGGGGGCGAGAAGGGGAGAGAGAGAAAGGAGAGCATTTCGACACCGAGCAAGATGAGCACAGAGCTGGTCTCTTTGTCTAGCGGTTATGGCTAACTCGATGCCCAGATTGAATAGCTAATGTAGTGCAAGCCCCTCTCAGAATAGGAGGCTAGTAGTGTCAGCCCTTAAACCCGCCGCTTTAAATCTATTCATTTCGTATGAAGTTTCTGTTCGAGATCCATTCTTGTTTTCAGAGGTTTCTGTTGCAAAACCTAGGTTTTGTAAAGGTCTGAGAAAATGCACCCTCTCTTTGCCAAGACGGTGCTTGTACACCGTGTCGGCACACGGATCCTGCGGCATATGAACCCCCGCTGGGCAGATTTTCGGGTTGTTGGCGAAAATGTTTGGTGCAAATGGCTGTATTAGAATCTGATCCGCTGTTCTTTATGGTGTTAGGTGTTTTCAAACCATTTTTTAAATGGAAATGGTGTTTCAATGGCCTGAAAACTGCGTTGTTCTAGCGCAATGATTTGTGTTTATTGTTTCAGTTTGGTTAAGTGTGAGACCATTTAGCGTTCAAGAGTTGGATCCATCATTGTCAAGAAAATAGAACCTAGGTGGAATCTTCGGGATGTATATACCGGGTGGCCCAGGGTCTATAGTGGTTTATAAGTGTCTTGGATAAGTGTGTATCGATCCTTTCCTTGTCGAATGATCTTGTGATTAGCATTTTAAAACTTTGGTTTTATCGGGTGATTGCATCTTTAAAGGTTGTTTAGTCGTTAATACATTTATATGTCTTAGACAAGTGTGCAGTCACCTTGGCTACTGATATTGTGATTAGACTTTTAAAGCCTTTTTGATGTAGGAAAACAGTGTATGCTTCTCGATGCCCTTGATATCTAACAAGTAATTGAGGGCACAGCGGACCATGTCCTCGAATACCCTAAGTATTTTGTTTTCTATGGTTCTGTCTTCTGTTCTGGTTTTTTCAAGAGGGTACAGGGGATTAGAATGCTAATTTTGGAGGGAGCTTAGTTTACTATAGCTACTCATTAGGTTTGGGATGCTGTGACTTGTTAAGACTTTTGAAGATGTTAAATATTAAATATTTTTTTTGCAGATGTTGTGTTTGTTTGATCATTAGTTCAAACTTCAAACCGTTAAGACTTTTGAAAATGACTTGTTGAGATTTTATTGCACAGATCTATTAAAGGAGTCAGTTATCTATGATATCTGGGAATGTCGTTGGGATGAAAATTACAACAATATATCCTTTTTGAAACATTTGTCAGAGCCTCTCGTGAGATTGAATTCTATGAATTAATGATTAATCCATGAGATCATTGATATGCTCAGATAATAAATTGCCGAGATATTATTCTATAGTGTTATGAAACAATTCAGTTGTTTGTGTAGACGTCTGGGTATAACTCCTCTATTCTGTAGTAAAACATACCATTGAGATTGTTTGGGCTTAGGTGCAGAAATCATAAAGATGATATGTAGTAGGTTATGATAATGGATTAAATTTTGTATTGAAGAAAATATATATTTTTTTAAGAATGTTTTTCTCATGGTTGCAGGTCAGAGGATTGTGTGAAAATGCCAAGGAGATTCTCATGGAAGAAAGTAATGTTCAGGTATGTCCTTTGCTTCAGCTAACTTTGAAATACAAATTATAATTTGCTTTCATCTGTGCCTCAAGGTGTTCAGTTCTATTTTGCATCATGTACACACCAATAAAAAATATACGCTGTTGGAATACAAAAAGAAGAAATAGAACAATAAACAAATGAAATACATTTTACCATTCAAAATTCTTTTAATCTGAAAATATGAAGAAAATTCAAGATCGAAATTGGAATCTATTAATGTTATCACAAAAATTGAGACTCACGATAACATAGTATTTATGAGGTACATCGAAGAAGGGAGTGCTTGATGCATCTCTTGAGGAAATTGATCTAGCATGTCTTCAAAACAATAACATAGAATGAAAAATAAGAGTTGGGGAAGATGGCTAAATTCTATCATTTCAAAACAATGATTTCGCTTTTGAAGTATTCAGATGCAATATCCTTCTCATTTATTGTTCTTGTTGCCACTTTGATTTTTTATGTTTTTTCGTTGTTCTAGTACTGAGTTTTTTTAGGATTTAAATTGATTCACTTTGTCACTGTTTCTGACCGATCTATTTTTAATCTTGTTATTGTTCAGTTTTATTTTTTTTCTGCACTTATCAACCAAGGTTTCACTGTGGTTTCAGTATTTGTTGTTTTAGTAAAACTTATGAAGTTTAGAGTTAAGGGTTCCAGCATCCGTGTTTTCTAAAGACCCTGGATTTGTTATCTGCCAAGAGTCTTCAAAAACCTTGATCTGCCATTCTCATTGTTTTCACACCTCAGCATGGAGATTGACACATGGAATTGATATTGACACCTCATTTTTTTATACCTCTGGCATAACCAATTATCAGTTATGATGGGCTTGTGTTACTTATTAACAATTTCATGAGTGTAAGATCAACCATCTTAGCCTAGACTTATACTTTAGAAGAATTATCATATACAAGAAATATGTCACCCCAACTGTCACAAACATATAAACACTTGGGCTGTGGAATGCATCTATTGGTGCAGTTAGATTGAACAGGTGTGTCATTGCTTGGAATTTGGAAGCAATGTTCATCTAGATGTCACTAAATAGCAATTGTCGTGATTTTAATCACAGAGGAATCAGATCCAGTTACCGAAAATACTATATATGTCATGCCTAGATGTCATTGGCACAACTAATCTATTTTTTTGTTGTGAAATTCCATGTAATGTGCTCCTCATTATTCTTTTGTTGTAGTTCTTGGGTATGGAAACTATAAGATTACATTGTGCTGAAGCATTTTTCATGCTTCTATGTGCAGGCTTTAAAGATGTGCCTGAAGCGGAGAAAAGCATAATGGTTGGTGATGTTTTCAGTAGTGTTGCCTCAAAATATGACATCATGAATGACATAATGAGTGTTGGTCTTCACCGGCTTTGGAAGGATAGGTTCATATTTATTTGTTATAATTAAAACCATTGAATTTCAATTCCTCAAATCTCTGCTCAGTTTGTCTTTGGATGCATGAAAAAAATTATTTCTTCTTATGTGATCTGGCTTTTGCAAACTTGTCTCAAAATTGAGTCCATTTGCAGGAATGCAGCATCTTGATGTAGTTGGTGGGACAAGTAGTTTGACCAAACTATATATATATATTCAAATTCTTCTTTTTAACTATTAAAAATTTAGCAATATGTCATGTCATTTAAAGAATAAATAAAATGCACTACAAGTGTAGCTACTAGCCACCATGAATACAAGCAATGGACATTACAATCCATTTAAATTATTAAAACTGCCTTAGATCATTCCTAGACGATGAAGTGTCAAGTTGGTGCACAAATGATAAATGCATTAACAACCCAAAATTTAGGGGTCATAAATGTCAGTGCATTGACGTTGGTGAGGGGGATTATCCTTAGGTGTGTTGAGAAATCTAGGGCATCAGGATTAGGTGATTTCTCTTGGTTAGATACCTGCTTGTGAATGCCTTTTTACTTTTTAGGTTAGGATATTATTTTACTTAGGTTATTATAGTGTTCCTCATTAAACAACTACCAATGCATAAACCATAAAGAGACAAAAGACACATAATATAGGCGATCAACCAAGGCTAAAACCTCTCCCACTTGAGAGGAAAACCCAAACGGATTATTCTTTTTATAGAGACTTCAATTGACGAATACCAAGACCAAGACCCTTGACCTATTTGAATCTCCAAGACCAAGACACAAGTTCCCTTTCACTACTTCTCTTTCATGCCCAAGTCAACACTTGGTCCAACTGCTTGCTTGCCTTCCTTTGTACCTTGGTACCTTGGCTATACTTCATATTTCAAATTCCTTTTTCTTTGATTCAAACCTACAACTTCTCGGCTTCCTTCAGAAACCCTAGCACGTGTGAATAATCAACTTTGGAACCTTGATTCCCTTCGCTTTAGGTTGAGACTACTTACTTGACAACTTAGATTGATATCTTCCTTGTTCTTCACCCTAAGTACTCTCTTACGGTGACTGCAATATTTCAGCCTTCTTCCTGCCATAGGCAGGTCTGCAATCTTGCATGTGTGGAGTTTACTTGGACCCAAAACAGTCCCAAAACTATGCCAAAGACTTGGCTCTTCCTTCTCTTCTCCTCGCTGGTTATAAGGCTTCTTCTTGATGAATTTCATACCACGTTCTAGCTTCAAACCTTGACCGAAAATCTGTCTCTGAAATGAGGTTGAGCTGCCCTATTTATAGTCGTTGGATAGCATACAATGTCTATGCCATATGGGTGTCTAGATGTGTGTAGATAGCATGCAATGTCTATGGGTGTCTAGATGTGTATAGAAAATAAGGTTTCAATACCTGCATGGAATGTGCAGAGTCTCTGCTTAAGAAAGCAACATTTTGTTTTTACCTTTTTTTAGTGCTCTATTTTGGGTTTTCATTGATAGTCATGACACTAATATAACATGCACATCCATTTCCATATCAAAGTTCCATTCTACAGCAGATCTGTGTAAATTTTTCTGCTGAACTGATTTTTTGTCATACGATTCCAATCCTGCCAGAGCTGAATCTATGGTGTTACAGTTCTAGAGACTTTTCCTTGCTCCGAGTAATGTGGCTAAATATTTAAGGAGTTTTAGTTCATCCAACCTTAGTTTTATGATTGATGGAAACATTTGTTGCATGCAATAATAAGTAATAACATGAAATATCTGTGGGTTTGTATATCTATGATTCTGTTTAGAAAGAGGGTTTCAGTGATCTTTTTCAGTTCACACCTCGGTTTACCTTTTATCCCTCTTTAAAATTCGTCTTCCAGGGTTTGATCCTTCTTCTATCCATGCTTGAAAGTATCCATGCTGACATGATAACATGTATATGTTAGTTTGCAAGTACTTAGTGTTGGCTGCATTACATATGATATATGGGTAAGTCTGCCTGCATGTACTTAATGTAGGATAGGGAGTTTTCGTTCGTTTGTCTAAATTTCCCCTATATATTCGGAACATTTACGGAAGCTAATTTTCATCAATATAGTCAAGGCTTGATCAACCATATTCCCACATTACGTGAAAAGCTCATGTGACACTATTTTTTTAAGCATGATTAATACTTGTACCATTCAATTTCCTGTCCAGTTTTAAAGTTTCATTTTTATATTTTTTTAATTTAACCAACACATGAGAATTTCTAATGTATATCCACTTTTTATCCTATTTCCATTTCAATGACTTTAATTGAATGCAAATGTTGTTGTGAAGTGGTTCCGTAATCATGATTTTTTTTACCCTTCTCGTTTTGCAAGTTCTAATTGCTCTCTTGATGTTAATTGAGGAAATATTATTGTAATCATGTACCAAGTATTAGTCTATTGCTCTCTTGATGCCTTGTGCACTAAATTACCAAGTATTAGTGGAGAGCATGGATTTCCAGCTTGCACATATTGGCCTGTATGCGAGTCGAGATGTATGTGGTTTCTTTTGGAGCAGCATTCTATTTTAACTTTTTACCTTTAGCAGTTTTCAGCTGACTGTGATGGGATTTCTAATTTATTTAGCTTGAGAAACTGATATTCTGTTTTCACCTTTCTTCAGTCCTTTGTTTTCAACTGTTCAATATAGTACTTGTGTCAGAGTAGAAACTTCTTGCATTTACATTAAATCATATCCAGGTTCCCTACTAGGGTAAATTTGTGGTTGAAATTCTAAATTCTTTTGCTTTGGATTGCATATGTTTTATGATGTCAAGGTTCCCTACAAAAGTTCAATTTTGCTTTCAGGTCTCAACACGTTAATTTTTTCAGGTCATGGGTCCCATATAACCAAGCAGTTTTGGTTTATTGAGGTTAGTCACAGGTTTGAGATCCACAAAGGCATTTGATGTATGTTCTGGATAGAATACAATGTCTATGCCATATGGGTGTCTAGATGTGTATATATAGCATGCAATGTCTATGGGTGTCTAGATGTGTATAGCAAATAAGGTTTCAATACCTACATGGAATGTGCAGAGTCTGCTGAAGCAATTAGCATTCTGTTTTTACCTTTTTTTAGTGCTCTATTTTGGGTTGTCATTGAATAGTCATGACACTAATATAACATGCACATAAATTTCCATATCAAAGTTCCCTTCTACAATAGATCTGTGTAAATTTTTCTGCTGAACTACTTTTTTGTCGTACGATGCCAATCCTGCCAGAGCTGAATCTATGGTGTTACAGTTCTAGATACTTTTCCTTGCTCCGAGTGATGTGGCTAAATAGTTAAGGAGTTTTAGTTCATCCAACCTCAGTTTTATGATTGATGGAAACATTTGATGCATGCACTAATAAGTAATAACATGCAATATCTGTGGGTTTGTATATCTATGATTCTGTTTAGAAAGAGAGTTTCAGTGATGTTTTTCAGTTCACACCTCGGCTTACCTTTTATCCTTCTTTAAAATTCATCTTCTAGGCTTTGATCCTTCTTCCATCCATGCTTGAAAGTAGCCATGCTGACATGATAACATGTATATGTCAGTCTGCAAGTACTTAGTGTTGGCTGCATTACATATGATATATGGGTAAGTCTGCTTGCATGTACTTAATGTAGGATAGGGAGTTTTAATTCGTTTGTCTAAATTTCCCCTATATATTCAGAACATTTACGGAAGCTAATTTTCATCATTATAGTCAAGGCTTGATCAACCATATTCCCACATTATGTGAAAAGCTCATGTGACACTATTTTGTTAAGTATGATTAATACTTGTACTATTCAATTTCCTGTCCAGTTTTAAAGTTTCATTTTTTTTTTTTACATTTAACCAACACATGAGAATTTCTAATGTATATCCACTTTTTATCCTATTTCCATTTCAGTGACTCTAATTGAATGCAAATGTTGTTGTGAAGTGGTTCCGTAATCATGATTTTTTTTACCCTTCTCGTTTTGCAAGTTCTAATTGTTCTCTTAATGCTAATTGAGGAAATATTATTGTAATCATGTACCACGCATTAGTCTATTGCTCTCTTGATGCCTTCTGCAATAAATTACCAAGTATTAATGGAGAGCATGGATTTCCAGCTTGCACATATTAGCCTGTATGCGAGTTGAGATGTATGTGGTTTCTTTTGGAGTTAGTTTTTTTTTTGGGTGTATGCATGAAATTTGCTTTAGAAAGCGGCATTCTGTTTTAACTTTTTACCTTTAGCAATTTTCAGCTGACTGTGATGGGATTTCTAATTTCTTTAGCTTGAGAAACTGATATTATGTTTTCACCTTTCTTCAGTCCTTTGTTTTCAGCTGTTCAAGATAGTACTGGTGTCAAAGTAGAAAATGCTTGCGTTTACATTAAATCATATCCAGGTTCCCTACTAGGGTAAATTTGTGGTTGAAATTCTGAATTCTTCTGCTTTGGATTGCCATATGTTTTATGATGTCAAGGTTCCCTACAAAAGTTCAATTTTTCTTTCAGGTCTCAACACGTTAATTTGTTCAGGTCATGGGTCCCATATAACCAAGCAGTTTTGGTTTATTGAGGTTAGTCACAGGTTTGAGATCCATAGAGGCATTTGATGTATGTTCTGGATAACATACAATGTCTATTCCATATGGGTGTCTAGATGTGCATAGATAGCATGCAATGTATATAGGTATCTAGATGTGTATAGCAAATAAGGTTTCAATACCTGCATGGAATGTGCAGAGTCTCTGCTTAAGAAAGCAACATTCTGTTTTTACCTTTTTTCAGTGCTTTGTTTTGGGTTGTCATTGATAGTCATGACACTAATATAACATGCACATCCATTTCCATATCAAAGTTCCCTTCTATATCAGATCTGTGTAAATTTTTCTGCTGAATTGCTTTTTTGTCATACGATGCCAACCCTACCAGAGATGAATCTATGGTGTCACAGTTATAGAGAATTTTCCTTGCTCCGAATGATGTGGCTAAATAGTTAAGGAGTTTTAGTTCATCTAAACTCAGTTTTATGATTGATGGAAACATTTGATGCATGCACTAATAACTAATAACATGCAATGTATGTGGGTTTGTATATCTGTGGTTCTGTTTAGAAAGAGGGCTTCAGTGATCTTTTTCATTTCACACCTTGGTTTACCTTTTATCCCTCTTTAAAATTCGTCTTCCAGGCTTTGATCCTTCTTCCATCCATGCTTGAAAGTAGCCATGTTGACATGATAACATGTATATGTCAGTCTGCAAGTACTTAGTGTTGGCTGCATTATATATGATATATGGGTAAGTCTGCCTGCATGTACTTAATGTAGGATAGGGAGTTTTCATTCGTTTGTCTAAATTTCCCCTATATATTCGGAACAATCACAGAAGCTAATTTTCATCATTATAGTCAAGGCTTGATCAACCATATTCCCACATTACGTGAAAAGCTCATGTGGCACTATTTTGTTAAGTATGATTAATACTTGTACTATTCAATTTCCTGTCCAGTTTTAAAGTTTCATTTAAAAAAAAAAAAATTTAACCAACACACGAGAATTTATAATGTATATCCACTTTTTATCCTATTTCCATTTCAGTGACTTTAATTGAATGCAAATGTTGTTGTGAAGTGGTTCCGTAATCATGATTTTTTTTACCCTTCTCGTTTTGCAAGTTCTAATTGCTCTCTTGATGCTAATTGAGGAAATATTATTGTAATCATGTACTAAGTATTAGTATATTTCTCTCTTGATGCCTTGTGCACTAAATTACCAAGTATTAGTGGAGAGCATGGATTTCCAGCTTGCACATATTGGCTTGTATGCGAGTCGAGATGTATGTGGTTTCTTTTGGAGTTAGTTTTTTTTTTTTGGTGTATGCATGAAATCTGCTTAAGAAAGTGGCATTCTATTTTAACTTGTTACATTTAGCAGTTTTCAACTGACTGTGATGGGATTTCTAATTTCTTTAACTTGAGAAACTGATATTCTGTTTTCACCTTTCTTCAGTCCTTTGTTTTCACCTGTTCAAGATAGTACTGGTGTAAGAGTAGAAACTGCTTACATTTACATTAAATCATATCTAGGTTCCCTACTAGGGTAAATTTGTGGTTAAAATTCTAAATTCTTCTGCTTTCGATTTCCATATGCTTTATGTTGTCAGGGTTCCCTCCAAAAGTTCAATTTTGCTTTCAGGTCTGAACACGTTAATTTTTTTAGGTCATGGGTCCCATATAACCAAGCAGTTTTGGTTTATTGAGGTTAGTCACAGGTTTGAGATCCACAGAGGCATTTGATGTATGTTCTGGATAACATACAATGTCTATGCCATATGGGTGTCTAGATGTGTATAGATAGCATGCAATGTTTATGGGTATCTAGATGTGTATAGAAAATAAGGTTTCAATACCTACATGGAATGTGCAGAGTCTCTGATTAAGAAAGAAACATTATGTTTTTACCTTTTTTCAGTGCTCTATTTTGGGTTGTCATTGATAGTCATGACACTAATATAACATGCACATCCATTTCCATATCAAAGTTCCCTTCTACAACAGATCTGTCTAAATTTTTCTGCTGAACTGATTTTTTGTCATACGATGCCATCCCTGCCAGAGCTGAATCTATGGTGTCACAGTTCTAGAGACTTTTCCTTGCTCCAAGTGATGCACATGGCTAAATAGTTAAGGATTTTTAGTTCATCTAACCTCAGTTTTATGATTGATGGAAACATTTGATGCATGCACTAATAAGTAATAAAATGCAATATATGTGGGTTTGTATATCTGTGATTCTGTTTAGAAAGAGGGCTTCAGTGATATTTTTCAGTTCACACCTTGTTTAACCTTTTATCCCTCTTTAAAATTCATCTTCCAGGCTTTGATCCTTCTTCCAACCATGCTTGAAAGTAGTCATGCTGACATGATAACACGTATATGTCAGTCTGCAAGTACTTAGTGTTGGCTGCATTACATATGATATATGGGTAAGTCTGCCTGCATGTACTTAATGTAGGATAGGGAGTTTTCATTCGTTTGTCTAAATTTCCCCTATATAATAGGAACAATTACGGAAGCTAATTTTCATCATTATAGTCAAGGCTTGATCAACCATATTCCCACATTACGTGAAATGCTCATGTGGCACTATTTTGTTAAGTATGATTAATACTTGTACTATTCAAATTCCTGTCCAGTTTTAAAGTTTCATTTACAAAAAAAGAATTTAACCAACACTCGAGAATTTCTAATGTATATCCATTTTTTATCGTATTTCCATTTCAGTGAATTTAATTGAATGCAAATGTTGTTGTAAAGTGGTTCTATAATCATGATTTTTTTTACCCTTCTCATTTTGCAAGTTCTAATTGCTCTCTTGATGCTAATTGAGGAAATATTATTGTAATCATGTACCAAGTATTAGTCTATTTCTCTCTTGATGCCTTATGCACTAAATTACCAAGTATTAGTGGAGAGCATGGATTGCCTGCGTGCACATATTTCCAGTTTTAAAGTTTCATTTTAAAAAAAAAAAAAATTTAAATTTCGTCGGTCTTGCGACGTTTTATTTTTTATTTTAAAATTTTTAAATGTCCTTCGGTATTGCGACACTTATTCCTGGCGTCATTATTGTGATGCTTCTGCAAAGCGTTGGTATTGCGACACTTTTGCTAAGTGTCGGTATTGCGACACTTTTGAAAGATGTCGGTATTGTGACACTTTAAATGCGTTGGTATTACGACACTTCAATAAAGCGTCAGAACAAGTGTTGCTCTTTCAATGCTTTATTGAAGTCTCAGAATAGCAACTCTATGGCTAACCATGCCTTGTCCGGCCTCAAACTATTGCTCTTGCGACGACTATGTGTCGGAATAATGACACTTTGGCCATCGGAAATTGGGCCAAATTTACTAGTGTTAGGTGAGTTTAGTTTAATTTTATCGACTGTATTTTAGTAGCAGTTATATGTTGCATATTTCTCAAATTGTGGAGTTGTTCCTTTCCTGTTACATGTTTTTTGGTATTGTTATGTTGTGATTCAAATTTTTAGTAGTGCTTTCCAGTTATTCTCCTACATAGTACATGCTTTGATATATTATATCAAAAGTCTTACCAATACAATAACATTGATTGTTGTATGTGGACATTTTTGTTCAAGATGGTCCATTACATAATTAAGATGAGGAGCTGGATCATGCAATTGCACTTTCTCTTTCTGAAGAACTAACCAAACTACATGGTATACAATGGCAATTTCATTTTTTTATAGTTACTTTCAGTTTAATTATATCATTTAGCTCGATGCTTTTCATATATTCAACTAAAATTTTGTTGCTTAACAAGACTTTGTCATTTCCATGTTTTAGTGAAACTGTTTATGGTTTGATATTCTCATACAACCTTTATCAAGTTACATGCACCATCATTAGAAAAAAAAGAGAATTTTGCTTGCCATGACTATCTTTCTTTGTCATTGTTGTCTTAAGAAAGCCTTTTAGCTAAGAAACTAGTTTCAATGTTATGGCATAACTTGTCATATAAATTGAATAGAAGTTATATCCAAAATGTTAACTTGTAAACTACTTCGATGGTTTTAGGCTTTCCATTTAAAATCTACTTCAGTTTGAACTTTGAACGAGTTGTTCCATAGACTTGAATATTAAGAGATTTTGGTGTAAGGATTAAAAATTAGCTCGTAAGGCCTCTCAGTTATTCATTTATTTTATCTGAATATAACATTTACTATTAAATTAGAACCACTCCACAAAAATACATCATAGATCAAGATCATACTTTGTAGAGTGTTGTAGAATAAAAATAGGAACAAGGACACTGAATTCTTTCAGTTTTCCTGGTTCTTATTGCTTTGTGTATCTTTGCACCTTTAGGGGAAATTTCTAGTTTAAAGTCTAATTCTTTAAAGGGTGCTAGGTCAATGGAAGAGCACCTGCTTTACAAGCAGGAGGTTGGTGGTTTGATTCTATCGTGCCCTGATATTCATATATAGGGAATGACGAAGATCAATTTTTGATGACGGATGCTCTTTTGACCATCACCAATGAGCTTATGGTGACATTTTTCGACCCTCACCAAAATATGAAATGGTGACAGTCAACGAACCCCACCATATATATGCACCAATAGTGAGGACTATTAAAGGTCTGTCATCATAAATCATTGTTGTTGATATGAAATGGTGAGGGTCATTGTTTGTCATTATAGTCATTATTCGTGATGGACCTTGATGTCACCAATGAGTTTATGGTGATGGATAATGAACGTCGCCATATATATGCATCAATAGTGACGGCCATGAAAGGTCCATCACAAAAAATAATTGATATTCATATGAAATGGTGACAGTCACTATCCATCATTATAATCAATATTCGTGACGGACTTTGAATGTCACCACAACACATACTTTTGGCGACGCCACCTTTGGTGACGTTCAGTTTTTTGGTGACCGAGGCTATTGTCCGTCACCATTGCTCATATGAAATGGTGACGATCACTATCCATCAATATAAATCATTATTGGTCACGGACCTTGAATGTCACCACAACACCTATACTTTTGGTGACGCCACCTTTGGTGACGTTCAGTTTTTTGGTGACGGAGGCTATTGTCCATCACCATTGCTCATATGAAATGGTGATGGTCACTATTCATCACTATAAATCATTATTGGTGACGGACCTTGAATGTCACCACAACACCTATACTTTCGGCGATGCCACCTTTGGTGCTGTTCAGTTTTTGGTGACGAAGGCTCTTTTGACCCTCACCAATGAGCTTATAGTGACCATTTTCGTCCCTCACCAATGTGGGTTTTTCTTGTAGTTTATTCTTTGAAAATTTATGTTTTTGATAAAACAAAATGTGTTACAACAATCTAGACAGATTCTACTTTGGTTTCATCATATTTACAAAGCCAATGGATGCATATCATAATTACTAGAATTTTTTGAGCTGGTCCAATATGAAAAAACTGCATATTTTGAATATGTTTCGCGACGCAAGAAATTTCTAAAAGCTACCCATTAGAGATGACAGACCAATGTAATGCGCCATAATTTTTTCAATTTTTTTACAATGTATTTTGGGAGATATAGAATTTTGATTTCATTGAATCACAATGACCTTTAGAAATTGTTTGCACCCGTTTTATTACAAAATTAATTAAAATTAGTAAATATTTATGAAATTCCATAAAAGTTATATTTCCTGAAATTAGATTCAATTTTAAAAATTCTTGTCTTGGTTCCGATAGTTAATTCAAAACATTTCATGGATTTTAATCAATCCAAAGTTGCAGAAACGTCTTCATAGCTTGGATCTGCATAACAAGGGATGCGTTAGTTCGACCGAACTATTTTTTAAGTTGACGGCACGTTAATTTTAACGACCTAATAGTTCGGCTGAAATTTTATAAAATGTTCGGCCGACCATTTAGTTTACTTTTCCGTCGGCTGGAAAATTTCACGGAACGCCTCCAAAAAAACATTTCGCGGCAATATAATTTGCCACAAAATCATTCATTATTTTCGCATATTTTTGCTCATTTTCTCATTTGGTCTGATTTTACAAAGTTCTTGGTTTGAGTTTAAAGACTTTCTGATTTTACAAAGGTCTTGGTTTGGGTTTAAAGAATTTTCTTGAGGGTGGTCTGATTTTGCAAAGAATTGTTTTGGGTTTAAGGACTTTTCTTGGAAGTACATTCAAAGGACATTTCTTGGAGGTATGTGATACATTTTTTTGGGATGTTGTTTGTGCTTCAATTTTTTTGAAAGTATGGATTTGGGCTTAATTTTGAAAAGTCATTTTTTGGAAGTATTATTTAAAATGACGTTTTTTTTTAAATTTGGAGGCTATTTTTGAAGTGACATTTTTTTTACTACGTGTTTTGAGTTGAAGTAAATATTTTGAGCACATTTGGTCTGATTTTACAAAGCTCTTGGTTTGGGTTTAAAGAATTTTCTTAGAGGCGGTCTGATTTTGCAAAGAATTGTTTTGGGTTTAAGTGAAGACATTTTTTTTGAAGTTGGAGGCATTTTTTGAAGTGACATTTTTTTAGAGTACGTGTTTTGAGTTGAAGAAAATATTTTGAGAACATTTGGTTTGATTTTACAAAGGTCTTGGTTTGGGTTTAAGGACTTTTCTTGGAGGCAGTCTGATTTTGCAAAGAATTGTTTTGGGTTTAAGGACTTTTCTTGGAGGTATGTGATACATTTTTTTAGATGTTTTTTGTGCTTCATTTTTTTTGAAAGTATGGATTTGGGCTTAATTTTGAAAATACATTTTTTGGAAGTATTTTTTAAAATATTTTTTAAAGTGGCATTTTTTTTTTAAGTTGGAGGCATTTTATGAAGTGACATTTTTTTTTAGTACGTGTTTTGAGTTGAATTAAAAAGATATTTTTTTCTCAGATTTTTTAAAATAAGTGTTTTGGATTGGAGTATGTATTTTTTGAAAAAATTTTAAATTTTTTTTTTTTTTAAATTAAATCTTTTGTGATGCTTTTTCTAATTGAGTTATTGTCTAAACTTTTGAAGGAATTTTTTTGAACTTCGTACTATATTATCATGGGAAATCGAAGGAATTGTACGAGAAAATATGATCGAAAGGAGAACCTGAGAAACATAGAGAAGAGACGAGACAATCTAGCAAAAGAAAGATAGAAGCACTCTCAAATATTGAAAGGGAAAACCAACCTCAACTAGAAATTGAAGCAGGTATGTAAATGTAAATATTATGATATATTGATATATTTAAAATTTTCCTGTGTAAAATGTGAAGCTTAATTTTTATTTGATGAACTAATTTGAAAAATATTTTTTTATGTAAATAGAGAGAGATATTCCTTAAAACAATGATGATGAGATACAAAATTTTTAAAGAGAAAGTGAAACAGATATTGAACCAATGATTGAACATGGTGAAAATATTGAAAGAAATTCAAGTGAAGAAATTGAATCACATGGTATATATATATATATAACACATGCACGTATTATGAAATTATACATATATTTATTAATTTAATTATTTATTAAATATGTAAACTTATTATGTACTATTCATTTGAATATGTACAGATGGAATCAATGTCGATGATGAGATGTTAGAAAATGTTGACACTCACACATATGGAGATTAAAAAGTTGACCATTATATACGATATTGTGTTAACCGCATTTTTGAAACGTATTTCATAAAGGAGCAGGTGATAATTCAAGCACAAATGTTGAAAGGACTCCTATCATTAAGGAAATTAAAAGAAGCTACGACTTTACTGGGTATTCAAAAATCAACCAAAGATAAAAAAAAAAAAATGAAGGAAAATTTGATACAAAATATAAGTAGTGCTATAAATTCAATTACAAGATATAGACAGAAATTTTTTTCAATTGTATGTAGAGAAATACATATGGTAGTGGTTTCATCAAGTACTAAAGAGAATCGTTCGGTAAAATCTATGGCACGAGCATTAGGAACCTCGCAAAAAAATTTGCACAAACATCGGAGATTTCGGCTGCAAATAGACGTAAATGATGAACTCTCTTGTTGGAGAGCTATTTGTAGGCAACCATACAAAGGTAGACTTGGATAAAATGTTAAAAAAATAATATATGAATATTGGAAGAACAATTCACATGTTTCGTCAACTTTAAAGCATGTGATGCAAAGAAGAATAACACGAAATCAGTACGAACTACATGAAAAACATTTCTTAGAAACCACTTAGATATAGTTATTCAACAAGTTCAAAGAAGAGAATCATGAAATTCATGTTTCAATCAGTGCTTTTGTTCAACAAAAACCATTGTATGTAAAACCTATCACCATACGCGACACTTGTTGTTGCCATTATCATGTGGAATTTGAGCTATATTATAACACATTCCTTGAGTTTGGTAGAACATTTTGGAAGGATTCACCTTCTCCTTCCACTATCCGTGATTTCATATCTCAAATTCTATGTGAAAGAGAAAGCGATGAACTATTTTACGAAAAGAAATGTGTTAATGGTAAAAAATGCGACGATTGTGGAAATTTAACTAAATTTCAAAACAAATATCGTATTAATATAAATTATCAATCATTTTCCAAAATGAAAGTGAAATGGAAGAGATATGAATATATTCATACATCGATTCAAGGTGCAAATATTGTTAAAAGAATTGAATTATGAGAAGACGAAATTTTTGTAATAGACTTTTTGAGAAAGTTTGAGGAAAAAATTTACAAATACACAAAGCATTCCCATAGAGCTCGATGGCAAGACTTGCAATTCAAAAAATCTCATGATTTTTTTCCACAAGGGACCATTTTGTTAGTGATTGATTTTGTAGAAAACTACACATTTGTTCCACAAAAAGAAATTTAGAGTGAATGCTATCATTCTGACAAAGTCTCCATGCTCGTCCATATTCTATATAGACATGCTGAACAAAACGTCAATCGTATAGAAAGCAGGAGTGAAAATCGACATATCATTAAAGAATATCACTTTTATAACAATGACAATCGTACACATGATACATATTTTGTACAACATTGTTTTGGAAAAATTTATGATTCATTGAAAAATCATGGAATAACATTCAATGAACATTGGATATGGTCAGACGGATGCGCAGGTCAATTCAAATCTGAACGATCATTCTTTTGGTTGTGTTGTCTTCATAAGAAAACCTGCATTAAACATTGTTGGAATTTCTTTGAGACTGGCCATGGAAAAGGAGAACATGACAGTGCAGGAGCATGCATAAAACGAGTACTTCGAAGATATCAAATGAACCACTCTGCACGCCGACTTGTGAACGCTGAAGAAGTTGTTCAATGGTGCAAAACTGCTCTAAGCCATGAGATTAACCCATCAAGAGAAGTGCGAAGGTACATTCAATTTAATTTATATTGGAAATCTAATTTTAAACAGTGTACATTTATCATGCAATGATTATTTTTAATTGTATTTTGATATCATATTTACAAATTCTTTTTCTAATTTTCCATATAAAGGTTTTTCTGGCATATTGGAATCGAAGACGTAGATATATCAATTGGAAATGATGTTGAAACAATAAAAGGGACTCGAAAATTGCATTCAATTCAAACAAAGTTGTCCAAAAATGTGTTTGCATTGGATAAAAGAAAATATTCTTGTTTTTGTGATGTTTGCATAGACAACACAAAATCCAATGACGTTTGTGAAAACAAAATGTATGTAAAAGATTGGAAACATACAGAGCTAAATACAAAGGGAAAAATGTATGTTGCAATGTTTGAAGAAATGCAATCAGAGGAGACTACAATATCATCCGATGGTGATCGAGTTTCTGATCTTGTTAGAGAAGGTAACATTTGAATTGCTTTCTAATGATAAAGATCTAGAAATAAATTTGAATATGTATAATTTTTTCAAGTTTGTTTTATTGTACAGGAGATGATATTGCTGTAATTGCACCTACTGACAACGATGAAAATGTGAAGTATTATTTGATGCGTTGCACTGAACGAAAAATGAAATTATTAGAAGACTATAATGATCACGGATTTCCATATGAAAGAGGATCTATTATACTGAAAGGTTATTTTTTCAAACAAACTAATCAAACTGGGAATTTTGTTTACTTTGAAGACTATGAACCTGATTTCATAAGTTGTCAATATAGTCACTTGGTGTGTGCAGCACACATAAAGTTGATCGAGGTTCAATCAAAGAAAAAAACGAATATTAAGAAATGGAAAATGTCAAAATCCAATCATGAACGGATTATTGAAGATGGCATTCCATTGGAATTTTTTTGATTGAACTGCCCAACAATTTATTCTCTTTGGATTATATGTTCTAGAACTTCCAGTACTCAATTAAAAATTTAGCTTCCTTGTTATGTTATCTGTGCAAGTGTTTGCACATGCACAAATTGTTTTGGTACATGCACACTCTAGTATCAACTGAAAGTAGCTTTTCTATACATGCATTGATGAAAAATGTTGCATACATATATATATATATATATATATATATATATATATATATATATATATATGTTCTAGAATGCAATTAACTGAAAGTAGTTTTTCTATGTGCGTTGATGCAAAATGTTGCATGTACTAGATATATACACGAACTCAATGCACGCCCAGTTTTTCTTGTGGGATTTTTTGGTAAAAAGTATCCACAATGTAAATAAATCATCCACAGTATAATTTTGTATGAAGATTCCTTTCAGACAAGAGACTCGGAGCACTTCTTCGAATTTTGGTGGGATTTGACCCACATCTCTATTCCTGATTGAAAATCTAGTACAAAATTTGTCTGTCCAATGATCGAATATGTTCTATGTGCATTAATGAAAAATGTTGTGCACGTATTGGATATATATATGTTCTAGAATGCTATTAATTGTTCAAGTAGTTTTCCCATGTGAATTGATGAAAAATGTTTCACGTACTGAATATATATATTCTAGATTGCAATTAAAACTGAATGGACCATCAATTTACCAATTTATAAATCAACAAGGGTACCTAGTTGAGTTCATTAATGACATTGACCCCAATTCAACAAACATATATCTACTTCTTATATTTCCAATCAAAATTAAAGAGATTTATATGGGAAAGAGACAGAACATATAGCCTATGAACTACTTTAGTTCATAGGTCAATGAAGGTGTCATCATGTGGGAAAATGTTTCAAGAACACTTGATCGTACTTAAAAGTAATCTTAAGATTGTTTTTGATCTTTACATACTACATACTATTGTTTGAGTGAAAAAAAATTTAAAAACTTACCAAATGTACTTCAACCATGTCCAAAACTTGAATTTTAAAAACTTTTTGATTATATCAAAACAAATTACTTCACATGTCATGCCAATTGTAGTTCAACTATCCAATAAAAACATTAAACATTTAACATTATATCACATGCCAAATGTAGATTGAAATGGTATCCAAAACTTAGTTTAAATTTTTTTTTTATTATATCACAACATTACTTCACATGCCTAATGTACTTCAACCATCCAAAACTTGAGTTTTAAAAACTTTTTGATTATATCACAACATTACTTCACATGCCATGCCAATTGTAGTTCAACTATCCAATAAAAACATTTAACATTATATCACATGCCAAATGTAGATTGAAACCATCCAAAACTTGTGTTTTAAAATCTTTTTGATTATATCACAACATTACTTCACATGCCATGCCAATTATAGTTCAACTATCCAATAAAAACATTTAACATTATATGACATGCCAAATGTAGATTGAAACCATCCAAAACTTAACTTTTAATTTAACAAAAAATTATAGATCACAACATTACTTCACATGCCAAATGTACTTCAAGCATCCAAAACTTATGTTTTAAAAACAAAACAAATTATAACACATCATTACATAACATGCCAAATGTAGTTTAGAAGCAAAATATTAATTTATAGATGACAACATTACTAGTAGTTCAACTATTCAAAACTTAAAAGTTTTAAAAACCAAACAAATTATATAACAACATTACTTCACATTCACATGCCAAAAGTACTGAAACCATCCAAAACTTAACTTTTTGGAACAAAACAAATTATATTAACACTGTAATAAAATATGTCCAAAAAATGTAGATCTCACAAGTATCAAGTATCAAGTTATATATATATGACTGTGCATCTAGATAATATATAAAAAAGTAAATTTAAGACTAGAAATATTGAAATCAAATCTACAAATCATGTCCATCAAATACAGATGGATGTAGTGTCTTTCCTATCAGAGTCTCAATCCGCGCGCTATCTTGCGAAGCATGGGAAACCTGTACACAATGCACATACAAACATTAAAATTTGATGTTTTAAAAATGAGTGAGAATATATAGAACTTCATGTAAAAAACAAAATATAAAAAAAAATCATGCAACACCTCATGAGGTTCCCTCTCCATTTGTTCGCCTGCTACAGGTTCCCCCATCGGAACATCTCCAACAGTAAACTGTACAATATATATATATATATATATATATATATATATATATATATTAAAAAATTTCAGATGAAAATGCACATGTGTACACATATAAACTTATTTTCAATAATATTAAAAAAAATTTAGACAACTTGTTCAAATGGTTGAAATGGTGTGGATGTTCCTATCTCTGTCGCTAGAGTCCGTGGATTAAAGAAATCTTCTATAGAAACCTAAAATTCAAAATTTTAAAAGTATAAAATAACTCAAGATCAAGATCTCAATTTATAATAAAACTTAAATAAACTTCAATTTATAAATTATAACTTTTAAAAAAACATATATATATTTAAAAGTGAAAAATTGAATACTTCTGCAGGTGAATTTGGGACATCTCCTAAGAGAGGCTCCAAAAGAAAATCTCCAAAAACTTAAAATTCAAAAAAATTAAAATAACACAAGATATAGATATATATATCTCAATTTTTAATGGAACTTTTTGAGGTGGAATATATATATATATATATATATAACTTAAACATAAATTTTAAAAGTGAAAAATTGTCCATACTTGTTGTGGATGTGGCACATCTCCTAAGGAAGTAGAAGGTACATCTCCTAAGGAAGAAGAAGGTACCGCCATCTCAAAAACATCGGACGGAATCAGAATCTGTTAAAACATTTTATTATTATATATGTACATGTACATGTGTGCACAATTATTTATTTTAAAAATATCACTTAAAAAACACTAACATTTGTCAACATATCTTGATGGTGAGACCCATCTTCATTGTTTGAATCAGAGGCCCCGAACGTGATATTAACATTTTCGTCATTCATCATGCGTGACAACTGCAAATGGTGTTTTAACATATAATGATACATTTTTGTTAGATTAATGTACATACAAATAAATGTATATATGTACATACACATGTATTTATTACAAATTGTACACATGTATGTGTTAAAATAATTGAACCCTAAGGTCATTAACACATACCGTTCTCGTGCCCTCTTCCTCATGAAGAATTTAGTCTTGCCAACCATTGCGAAAATTCTTTGCATATATTCTGAGATCTTCAACATTCATGTTGTCAATCTCTTCATTTGTACAATACACAAAATTGGCACGTGCATTCTCACGTTCTCTTTGTCGATTTAGACAAACATCGACTCCACTCAATCCACTGTGAACATTGTCGATGATGACATCCCTTGCTTCTCGACTTATTTGAGAAGTCGCATCCATCTCCGACCGCAAAGTTTCGACCCGAAAAGGTCGACTCACCAATGGCGGCTCAGGGCGAGGAACCTCCACATCTCGCCTAGCGCCCCTACGGTCACACAATCGACCTTTCCCCGGACCAAAAAGTTCTGACGAAAGGTCATTGTAATTGGGTTTTATTTCCAATACAAATTCTATGTAAAATAATTTTTCAAACTAAACAAGAACCTCGTCGTTCCATGGGAGCCTTCCATAGGCCGCAAGGTGCCTATCATACAAATAGTGAGCTATATCGGGGTGCTTGAAATATTACACCTTCAGCATTTTTCTTTTTGGCCCTTCCTTGAAATTAAACATTGACTTCGCCATTTATTTTGTAACTATTTTTTTTACATCCTCCCATTTATCGGGACCCATTACTATTTCATTTCTCTTTCTCATGACTTCTACAAATGTATCAGTCGTTGGCCCAAGATTTTTGTACACATTTACTAGTTCACCCATTAAATGTGTAACTATTTAGAGGCTTTGTCGACTCTAAGTAGCTAGAGTCAAAGCCACGAGATCTCTCCGCTATTTTTCATGAAGTTGTTGACATCTTTCTAACGTGCATTGCACCGTGTTTCTTTCCCATGGTATATCAGAAATGTCGGTCGGATAAGTTGTGGTGGGTAGAGAATTTTCAGCCTCTGCATCAATATATATATACTTTTGTATATTATAAAAAACACATGTAAACAAAATTGTACAAATTCAATGAAAAAAATATTGAAATTGATGGCAACCTTGACATGATTGGCTAGCATCTTCTCCACCTTGAAACTGTTGAGAACCAGAATGACCCTGCTAAGAACCAGCACCACCAGCCGTTAATTGGCCTCCAGGGGAATAAATATCACCACCTTCACGCAACCTGCTACCACTTATTGATGGCCCTCTAAGGGGATTTGAACCACCACCAACCTCTCGAGAGGAGAGAGAAACTTCATAAACAAATACGAATTTATAATCAATTGAAAAATACATGCATACATATAAATACACATGTACATATTCATTGATTAAATTGTGTTAAAACCATACCACGACTGGGTGAAACATTGGCATCCATGGATGGAGTAGAGACCCTTCTCTTCTTATTAGCTCCTAAAAAGTAAAAAATGAAACTTATTAACAACTAATTTAACTCACAAATTTGATAAAAAATAAATTCGATATGTACACACATGTATGGAGATTTAAGATTATATTTAAAATTACCATGAATAGCTCTCGATCCCTGATCCCCCTGTCTCGTAGAGATATGGGATTTGGTTGATCTTCGTCGTTCATCCTCCATGATATATATATCTATGGTGGACATTTACAATTATTTTTTTAAATAACTAATTTAAAATAAACTTCAGAAAATCAATGTAATTTAGTGTAAACAAATTATGTAAAACAAAACTTTGAAAGCACTAATTGATGTGTGAAACTCAATTTAAGAAAAAAAAAGTTATAAAAATGATAAGTTCACCAAATTGTGTTTTACATGGTGGGAGCACACTTGGTATAAAATTGAAAAAAACACATTGTCATTAAAAAAAAAGTGAAACTCCATTTAAACAATTCCATTTAATCCATACTCCATCGCTATTCCCAAGCCTTCTATCAATCCAATATAATATTCCTCGTTGTTTGTTGTTATTCCCGGTATATTCATTTTCCTTTGGACGAATTTGCTAGTTGAAATATTGGAAAGCACATTTGTAATCACTGCTTTCCCTATATTGGGATAGCAAGAAACTTCTATGCATAATTTCCATTTTTCAGCCATATTTAATGGTTTTCTTATCCCTAAAAAAAATAAAAATTAATAAAAATATATATATTAAACTAACATTTATTGCAAATGCATGGGAGAAATGAAAAATTTATATTTAGATCTATTCCAGAGATTGACTGTAGGGGCATTTACTAGATATGTCACCTTTCATAAAAAATGAGATCCAAAGGCTACCTAGTCCTTTATAGACTCTGCCTATAGAACTATCATGGATATGAAAATGAAAAACTTCTAATTAGATCTATTCTAGAGATTGAATGTAGGGGCATTTACTCTTAGGTTAAAGCATATGTTTTGTATCAAATCACTTTTGGTTTCAATGGGAAACTTTTATGGCTAATTTGTGTTTTACATGTTGAATATAAAAGGTTTTTTCTCTCTCATTGTTTGAGACCATGGATATGAAAATGAAAAACTACATACTTGGTTAAAACCTATGTTTTGTATCAAATTAATTTTTGTTTCTAAATACTATATACATGTTGACTGTAGGGGCATTTACTATAGGGTCATTTAGATCTATTCCAGAGATTGACTACAGGGGAATTTACTAGATATGTCACCTTTCATAAAATATGAGATCCAGAGGCTTCCTGGCCCTTTACAAACTCTACCTATAGAACTACCATGGATATGAAAATGAAAATCTTCTAATTAGATCTATTCTAGACATTGAATGTAGGGGCATTTACTCTTAGGTTAAAACCTATGTTTTGTATCAAATCATTTTTGGTTTCAATGGGAAACTTTTATGGCTAATTTGTGTTTTACATTTTAAATATAAAAGGTTTTATCTCTCTCATTGTTTAAGACCATAGATCTAAAAATGAAAAACTATATACTTGGTTAAAACATATATTTTGTATCAAATTACTTTTTGTTTCTAAATACTATATACATGTTGACTCTAGGGGCATTTACTGTAGGGGAATTTAGATCTATTCCAGAGATTGACTGTAGGGGAACTTACTAGATATATCACGTTTCATAAAAGATGAGATCCAGAGGCTACCTAGCCCTTTACAAACTCTGCCTATAGAACTACCATGGATATGAAAATAAAAAATTTCTAATTAGATATATTCTAGAAATTGAATGTAGGGGCATTTACTAGATTAGGTTAAAACCTATGTTTTGTATCAAATCAATTTTGATTTCAATGGGAAAATTTTATGGCTAATTTGTGTTTTACATGTTGAATATAAAATGTTTTTTTCTCTCTCATTGTTTGAGACCATGGATATAAAAATGAAAAACTATATACTTGGTTAAAACCTATGTTTTGTATTAAATTACTTTTTATTTCTAAATAGTATATACATGTTGACTGTAGGGGAATTTACTATAGGGGCATTTAGATCTATTACAGAGATTGACTGTAGGGGCATTTACTAGATATGTCACCTTTCATAAAATATGAGATCCAGAGGCTGCCTGGCCCTTTACAGACTCTGCCTATAGAACTACCATGGATATTAAAATGAAAAACTTCTAATTAGATCTATTCTAGAAATTGAATGTAGGGACATTTACTAGATTAGGTTAAAACCTATGTTTTGTATCAAATCACTTTTGGTTTCAATGGGAAACTTTTATGGATAATTTGTGTTTTAGATGTTGAATATAAAAGGTTTTTTCTTCTCATTGTTTGAGACCATGGATATGAAAATGAAAAACTATATAATTGGTTAAAATATATGTTTTGTATCAAATTACTTTATGTTTCTAAATACTATATACATGTCGAATATAAAAGGTTTTTTTCTCTCTCATTGTTTGAGACCATGGATATGAAAATGAAAAAATTCTATTTAGATCTATTATAAAGATATGGCTAATTTGTGTTTTACATACATTGAATATAAAAAGTTTTTTCTCTTATTTTTGAGACCATGGATGTGAAAATGAAAAACTTCTATATTTAACACTATTCAAGAGATTGACTGTAGGGGCATTTACTCTTAGGTTAAAACCTATCTTTTGTATCAAAACACTTTTGGTTTCAATGGGAACCTTTTATGGCTAATCTGTGTTTTACATGTTGAATATAAAAGGTTTTTTTCTCTCTCTCATTGTTTGAGACCATGGATATGAAAATGAAAAAAATTATTTAGATCTATTCTAGAGATGTGGCTAATTTGTGTTTTACATGCATTGAATATAAAAGGTTTTTTCTCTCATTGTTTGAGACCATGGAGATCAAAATGGAAAACTTCTATATTTAAAACTACTCGAGAGATTGATTGACTTGTAGGGGCATTTAATCTTCTAGGTTAAAATCTATGTTTTGTATCAAATCATTTTTGGTTTCAATGGGAAAAGTTTATGGCTAATTTGTGTTTTACATGTTGAATATAAAAGGTTTCTTTCTCTCTCATGGTTTGAGACCATGGATATGAAAACAAAAAACTTCTATTTAGATCTATTCTAGAGACATGGCTAATTTGTGTTTTACATACATTGAATATAAAAAAAAATTTCTCTTGTTTGAGACCATGGATATGAAAATGAAAAACTTCTCTATTTAAAACTATTCCACAGATTGATTGACTATAGGGGCATTTACTCTTATGTTAAAACCTACGTTTTGTATCAAATCACTTTTGGTTTCAATGGTAAAATTTTATGGCTAATTTATGCTTTACATGTTGAATTTAAAAAGTTTTTTTTCTCTCTCATGGTTTGAGACCATGGATATGAAAATGAAAAACTTCTATATTTAAAACTATTCCACACATTGATTGATTGTAGGGGCATTTACTCTTAGGTTAAAACCTATGTTTTGTATCAAATCACTTTTGGTTTCAATGGGAAACCTGTATGGATAATTTGTGTTTTACATGTTGGATATAAAAGGTTTTTTCTCTCTCATTGTTTGAGAGGTCATGGATATGAAAATGAAAAACTTCTATTTAAAACTATTCCAGAAATTGATTAACTGTAGGGGCATTTACTCTTAGGTTAAAACCTATGTTTTGCCTTAAATCACTTTTGGTTTCAATGGGAAACCTGTATGGCTAAGTTATGTTTTACATGTTGAGTATAAAAGGTTTTTTCTCTCTCTCATCGTTTAAGACCATGGATATGAAAATGAAAAACTTTTATTTAGATCTAGATTCCAGAGATTGACTATAGGGGCATTTACTGGATATGTCACCTATCATAAAAGATGACATCAGAGGCTACCTGGCCCTTTACAGACTCTGCCTGTAGAACTTGTAGAAGTTAACACTACCTATCCTAACTATACCCTATCAAGGGTGTAGAAGACCTGTGGAATCACTCAAGCTACTTTACATAGACATAAGGGTGTATAAGAATGCATAAGAATGCATGTGTTTTACATTTGAATATTTTTCATTTTCTTAAGAATCTATTTTCAAAACAATTAACTATATACTTGGTTAAAACCTACATGTTTTCTATCAAATTATTTTTTGTCTCTAAATACTATGTTTTTTACATTGAATATTTTTCATTTTATTAAAAATCTATTTGAAACAAATTTAAACTATATAAGGTTAAAACCTATGTTTTGTATCAAATCACTTTTGGTTTCAATGGGAAACTTCTATGGCTAATTTTTGTTTTACACATGTTGAAAATAAAAGGTTTTTTCTCTCTCATTGTTTGAGACCATGGATATGAAAATGAAAAACTTCTATTTAGATCTATTCCAGAAATATGGCTAATTTGTGTTTTACATGTTGAATTTAAAAGTTTTTTTCTCTCTCATTGTTTGAGAGGTCTCGGATATGAAAATGAAAAACTTCTATTTAAAACCATTCCAGAGATTGACTCTAGGGGCATTTACTCATAGGTTAAAACCTATGTTCTATATCAAATCACTTTTGGTTTCAATGGGAAACTTTTATGGCTAATTTTCGTTTTACATGTTGAATATAAAAGGTTTTTTCTCTCTCATTGTTTGAGACCATGGATATGAAAATGAAAAACTTATATTTAGATATGTTCCAGAGATTGGATGTAGGGGCATGTACTGGATATGTCACCTTTCATAAAAGATGAGATCCAAAGGCTACCTGGCGCTTACAAACTCTGCCTATAGAACTATCAAATCACTTTTGGTTTCAATGGTTTGTTTATTGGCTAATGTGTTTTTATCAAATCAATTGGATGCAAGTTATGTGCAGATGATGGATGATGAATGAGGTGATGTTTATCATAACCTTTACATCTATATGATAGGAAGCTTGATATACATAACAAGGTTTAGACTAGATAAAATTTTGGAATTTATATTAGTTGCAATATTTCAATATAATATAGTCATCTATTACGAAAAAACAGATATTAGGATACAAGTGAAAGAGACTACAAACAATGGACTATACTACCCAAAAGGTGAGAAATTTACATTGACAACATAAAGAGATTCAACTAGGCTTGTGTGGATGACATGAAAAGTACAAGTGGACAATGTATAATTCTACTTAGAAGAGTCTTTGGTGGTGTGTTTAGGCAAGAAAGAGACATTACTTGGACAATGTATAATTCTACTTAGAAGAGTGTTTGGTTGCATGGTTAAGTAACAAAGAGTCATTACTTTCTCTATCTAGAGTAGAAGTGGAATACATAGTAGTTACTTCAATTAAATTAATATGGAATGAATCTAAACATGAATATGGAATGAATCATTGTACAATATGATAAATCTTGTATTTAATGATATTTGATCTATGAATAATATGGAATGAATCATTGTACATTATGAAGAGTCATGAGATCCACATTTCCACCACACTATTTGCAAGTTCTATATGAAGATATGTAGTCTAATAACTAATCAGTTATGAAATTTGTGTAAATATGAAAACGGTTCTATTATATAAAGGCAAAAAAGCGATCAATATAAATTTACAACTTTCAAGTTTCAATTTTTGAGTTTCTAAAATAACTAAAATTTACAAGTTTCAAGTTTCAAGTTTCTAATATATATATTTTATAATCTATTTTATAAATTGGGCACATGACCTTGACTGCATACTACAAGTCTCTAAAACATATTGTAACCTAAGAACTGTAACCACTTGTTGCATACCAAAATCCAAACTTAATTTTTTTGTAAAATTTGGCAGTGATTTATATACAGTGATCTTGGATTCTGATATCACTTATATTCTGAGCAATATTCCATTGATGCGAGTTTGACAGTGATCTAAGGTGCAAGTTAAGTGATAAAATAACTTATAACAGTAATATATAAATACATTAGTACTATGGACAATAGTAATGTATGACAGTATGCTAGTGATACTCATAGTATGACTAATTTATATACAATGATCTTGGATTCTGATATAACTTATATTTTGAGTGATATTCCAGTGATGCAAGTTTGACAGCAATCTAAGGTGCAAGTTAAGTGTTAAAATAACTTATAACAGTGATATATAAATACATCAGTACAATGGACGATAGTAATGTATGACAGTATGCCAGTGATACTCGTAGTATGACTGATTTATATACAGTGATCTTGGATTCTGATATCACTTATATTCTGAGCGATATTATAGTGATCTGTGAGTTTGAAAGTGATCTAAGGTCTAGGTTAAGTGATAAAATAACTTATAAAAATGATATGTAAATACATCAGTACTATAGACAATAGTAATGTATGACAGTATGCGTGATACTCGTAGTATGACTGATTTATATACAATGATCTTGGATTCTGATATCACTTATATTCTGAGCGATATTCCAGTGATCGGCGAGTTTTACAGTGATCTAAGGTGCAATTTAAGTGATAAAATAACTTATAATAATGATATATAAATACATCAGTACTATGGAAAATAGTAATGTATGGCAGTATGCTAGTTAATTTCATAGTATGACAATGATGTTATGTACCTGTGAGTATGTTATGTGGATGTCATGAAAATAGCTCTTTATTGACAGTAATATGGCATACTTGACAATCATATACATGAATGATTGTGGCTTTGTTTTTATAACAGTAGATATTGTTGAAAAGTGTAACTAGGTCAGTCTTCATGTTGACAATGTAATTATATATTTATTCAAAGAATACGTCAAAGATAATAAAATGCATTTTAGGTGTACTTTCTTCATGGGTTTCATGAGCAATATTTTATTATGTAGATAGACTTCTTTTTGATGTCTGTTAGGTTTATGATATCTAGGAATAAATATATTTAAGGGTCACATAGACATGAAGGATTTAGTATGCTCCAAAGACCTTGTAACAAAGCTCACAAACAATCCTCAAGAAGATGGGAGACAAGCTCTAAAATACATTAAAATTCAAGCATAGAAAACCTCCGTCATGCTGTAATAAACACCTCATAATGTATTAGTTATGTCGACATACAAACTATGACATGTCAGCCTAAAGAAAATTTGGTAAGTCGGCTTGAAGAGTAGAAAACATACTCCTATATATAGTTTCTCTACAGATCACTGGAAGAAAAGTTTGCGGATATGACTAAGGTTGTATAGCGTGGAAAAGTAGCTACTATAATAGTGATATCTGCGGTCAAATAGAACAGTGATATCTGCGATCAAACATAATAGAGATTTATACGGTCAAATAGCACGAAAAGAAGGGGAACAAATTGAGGATCCAACTGAGGATACATAATGTGGAGACAGTAAGACCATGCATACGAAGACTATGTAACTTACCTGTAACTTATCTGCGGTGAAGTATATCTGTGTAAGAGAAAATATGAAGTAATATACCGGCGGTGAAGTATATATGCTGAGAATTGCACACGGTTACCACAAAAAAGGCTTTAAAAGACATTAAAACTCAAGCATAGACAACCTCCATCATGCTGGAATAAACACCTCATAATGTATTAGTTATGTCGACATACAAACTATGACATATCAACCTAAATACAATTTCGTAAGTTGGCTTAAAGAGCAGAAAACATACTCTTATATATAGTTTCTCTACGGATCACTCGAATAAAAGTTTGCGGATATGACTGAGGTTGTATACCGTGCAAAAAGAGTTACTATAACAGTGATATATGTGGTCAAATAGAACAGTGATATCTGCGGTCAAACAAAATAGAGATGTGTGTGGTCAAATAGCACGAAAAGAAGGGTAACGAATTGAGGATCCGACTGAGGATATATAATGTGGAGACAGTAAGACCATGCATAAGAATACCATGTAACTTACCTGTAACTTATCTACGGGGAATTATATCTGTGTAAGAGAAAATCTGAACTAATATACCTACGGTGAAGTATATCTACGGAGAATTTCACACGGTTACCAGAGCAGTGGCAGTGCATAATAAGACCGTGTGCTAAGTCGTAGTATATAAATATATATGTTGCGAACTCCAAAAAATGGTTTGTATTCATTCTGGGATAGTATAAGCATGATACAATATGAATAAGAGACATAAAATTAGTGTGGAATTATCTCTAAGGTAGTCGGATATTCAAGGAACCATTACAGTGAATTTTGAAGTTTATAGAAGTAGTTGAAGGATAGTAATTCCAGAAGTGAATAAAGGTTTGAGAAATAGAATAAAGGATACAATAAGGATATTTCCGATATTATAGTATCCAAGGAAAATATTTTATAAAAGACAGAGACCTCAAGTAAGGAAAGTAAATATTTGATTTACCTTCCTAACCACACTTAATGAAATTTATGATTTATGAAGACTCCATAAAACTATAACTATCAAAAATAGAAGGATATGAGTTGCTTACCTGGTGGTTCACTTAACATCGCTAAAAATAATCAGCAACAGAGCAGCAGTAGTGCCAAAGCAGCAGCAGTGCCAGAGAAATTCGAAAATCTATAAGAAACATAGAAAAAAAACGTAAATTATATCAGAAAATATAATTTACAATAACGATCAAAAAATTCATTGCAGAAAACCATAACGATCAACAAAAAAAGTTGCTTACCTGTTGGTTCGCTTAACGTCGTTATAGATCATTAGCAACAGAGTGGAAGCAGTGGTAGAGAAGCAGCAGCGCCGCAACAATTCAACAACCTATCAGCAACAAAGCAAAAGAAACAAAGATGCGTGAAAACAAATCATATTCGCGGGTTATATATTTATGAGCACAAGTTCGACCGAACTATTTTAAATGTTCGGTCAAACTGTTAGTCCGACCGAACTATTGTTGTCGGTTTTCCCATCTCTGGAAAAAATTATGTTTTCCCACGCCATCAATGTGTTGTCAATCTAAACAATAGAACGAGTTCGGCAAAAATTTCTCATAAAGTTCAGCTGAACTATTGCCGAATTTCTTTTTTCACCCCCGATTCTCACAAAAGTGTAACCCTATTTCACATTTCCACCCACATATTATAATAATAAAAGAATATATATCTTGTTGGTTTTCATTGGAACTCACATGCACTTTGGACTCTCGCGAGCACTATTCTTTGACCACCACATCTTTGAGCTATCACTTGACCTCCATTTAAAACATAAATTTCATTGACCATCCTTGATTTAAATTTTTGAATTGATGCTTCTTCACCTACCAAAGAACAATATCATTACTTAACCACCCTATGGATCAAATCTCATCTTTTAAAATGCGGTGAGCTACACTTTTTATAGTTGAATAGGTGAGTTTTTTAGGTACTGAGTGTATCGGGTAGTCAATTATGAAACTTACCTTTCTAGCACATAAGGATCGCATAAAAGAACAACATGTAACTGATGCTCTTGAACCCTGAAGAACAAAAAAACTCATCAACGTATAACAAAGTCACATAAATAGGTTAATGATGTGTTCTCTCGTCACCAAAGAATGTCGAGAACCATTAACTTGAAGGGTGTTTTTATGTTTATTAATTGGTTTTCATTATAAAAGTTTTACACATAAAACTAATTTTACAACCCATGCCACACAATAATTGATGTTTGAGGCATCATAGCTTCAAGTCTAAGAACCACCAACCCCTTTTATAACCAATAAAAACAGGCAATCACCAACCACCAAAACGTACAAAGAGAAAATTAATTATTTCTCTTTATTGATCTATGCAGATCAAATCAAATATAATAATAATAATAATAGCTTTTCATATTGGTATTATCCATGAGATCTGCACCATTTAGATCTTTATCTCTGTATAAAAAATACCACAATATTTTATTAGTTTAGATATGGAATGAGAAATGCCAATATTCCACCTACATGTCATGGTTGTACATCGTGCACCGTATGATAATCTTGAGAAACACCATTTAAAACATGTCTACATTAATAAGAATTGTAGATCCACAGTAGATCAAACCAAATTTATGTTTCTCCAGCTTCCTCACAAGCATATCTCTTCTTCTTTTAAAAATATATGTCCATAATGGAACTTGACACAACTTAAACAACACTGGATGATCAAATCAAATCAAATCAAATATAATAATAATAATAATAAATTTTCATATTGGTATTTTCCATCAGATTTGCAGCGTTTAAATCTCGATATTTGGATAAACAATACCAAAATATTTTATTAGTTTAGATCTATAATGATAAATGCCAATACTCCACCTACATGTCGTAGTTGTACATCTTGCACCATCTGACAATATCGAGAACCATGATTTAAAATATGTCTACATTAATCTCAATTGTATATCCACAATAGATCAAACAAAATATATGTAGATCCAACTTCCTCACAAGAAAATATCTTATTATTTTACAAATATTTTTCCATCGTGGAACTTCTCAGAACAACAACAACAACGTTGGATATTCGCAATTCTCCTTTGCATGCAACTATCCACAATCCACACACAAATTAAATATTCACACAAACAATAGATCAAACATTATATTAAACTAATATGTGTACAAAGGAGTATAAGGGCTAAAATTACATGATCCCAACACATCTCGTGTGAGAGTCAGGGTTGAACCAAATCTGATACCATCTTAGAAAACATAGAGAAATGAGATATTTACACATAAATAACACACTATGATAGTTTTATTGATCATAAAATTTGCACATATATAGGACATAACACACTGACTTAGACACATCTAGATCAGGACACCAACTCATTACAAAGGAATCAAAAACTTCTAGAATCACGCTTGAGAACTCATAAGGACAACACACAAGAAAAAATGGAAGCATTACTTCCAATATCCATAATGTTAAACTATGGAGAAGCTACAAAATTTTTTAGTCAAAAACAAGTAATACCTAGTTAGAGGAAAAATAAATAATGATTTGCTACCTTGTTATTAACTTAAAAATTTTAGTGTCTTATTTCAATTTTTTTGCATGTGTCCCATGTCACCCATGAAATTTGGTCACTGTGACAATTCGACAATTTTTATTGGATCATGTTTGGCATATTGTAATAAAAATAAAACAAGTCAATAATTGAAACCAAAATTTGTAGATTAAGTCTTTTTAATTATTATTAATTAACGTTAATATGGTCATGTTAAGTTATAAATTTATATGTAAATAAAACTGTCAGGCCAAGAGGGTAACTCCGAATGAACTTGTTTATTGTATTACCCATATCGTGAATTTATAAATGAGTGGAGATACTCTTGGGATTCAAATCCCAAGGTCTCTTGGTTTTCTCAAATGCATAACTGAAAATATTTATAATAATCTGTTCGGATTAAGTGTCAACATTCCCCCCCTTAATATGAAGGGATGTTGTTGAGTCCAAGCATCATTCTACATATTTCAAACTTTTCACAGTACAAGGAAAAAACCCTCTAGCAGAGGTTATAAAGGAGGTTTTTAGTGTTATAAAATTGGCCAAAATTGTCAAAAAAGCATTTTCTACAACATCCGTTTATGGTTACAGAGGTTTTGGCGGAGGTTTTAACGGAAATTCAACACAACTAAAAAAAATGGGTGGCCGAAGGTTATTACGAATGTTTTTTTCATCGGTGCGCTACTAAGGTTTCAACGCACCGGTGCGTGTCATCTAGACACTAGCCCCGGGGTGGTCGAAGGTTCCTACATTGGGCGATCATGGTATAAAACTGCACCGGGCGCAGTGTTGGTGATACAATGCATGGGGCTGTACCAATTTCTCTTGGGATTTGTGCGGTTCCCATAGGTCGTCTCAACGCATCGGTACGTAGACTTATAGAAATGAACCGATGTGGCATATCAAACAAACACACCTATATTTACAATTAGTATTGGTATTTTTGTGGTGCCCATAAGTCGTAAAAATGCATCGGTGCGTAGTATCACATAAGAGCACCAGCGCGTAGTATCACATAAGAGCACCGGTGCATAGTATCACACAAACACACTGAGATTGTTAATTGGCTTTGGTATTTTTGCAGTGCCCATAGGTCGTAGAAATGCATTGGTGTGCTGCAGCATACAAACACATCGATGTTCATTTTGTATTTTTTAGAAATATCGACCTGTGATAGTGAAATTATTGTGATTTCTCTAAATTCATTATTCATCAAAAGTCGACACATCTTATAACAATATTCATATTAATTAAATTTTTATTAATGCATTTGAATGTGATGTTTGGATTAATTTTTTATATCATATCACAATTATTGTGATTTTTTAAAATTCATTATTCATGAAAAGTCGACACATATATATCCTATAACAATATTCATATGAATTTAATTTTTATTAGTGCACTAGAGAACGACAATGGAGAATGCAATAGAATAAATTAAAAAATATATATATATATATATATATATATATATATATATATATATATATATATAGATGAATAAGACAATCTTTGTCATACAAAATGGGACAATTGGAATCCCTTTGTCTTTCAATTGGGGCACTATGTCCATTACATTAAACAAAATGTCTGATTTCACAGAAAAATATTTCAAAAAATACAATGCCTTGCTTTGATCTCCAAACATAGTGATCATCATTCTTCACTTGAACTGTTGTCACTGCTAGAGCTACTTCCATGAATTGGTTATTTTCAGGACTGTTTTGTTCATGGCGTTGATTGTTTTCTTCTTCTTCACCTTCCATCTACAAACATAAAAATAAACTGAAATGAGTGTACATACATTGGTGAGAATAATGAAAATTACAATATTAAATAATATAAATAAATGTAAATCGAAACGAAAAATGTCGTACCATAGCAATAATTGACTCATAAACTATACACATTCTTTCAAAACCATGTAGCATGCCATCTTTCAAAATTTCATCTATTGACGCAGTTCCATACTTCGTTTCCTGCAGTTTTTATACCCCATAACAAATCATATATTTAATATAAAAGACTTTTTTGCTCTACTAATTATAGACGGAGCTAAGTAAAAAAAGATCGATAAATGCTTACAAATTCCACAACTAATTTCTGATATGCCAACATATATTCACAACCCATATTTAACCCAATTTCAATCAATTCATCCGATGGTTCTTCTTTGTGTGTTTGCACCTATTTGAAGACATTCAATGATGATTTTTATAAAACAACTTAAAATATATAAAAATGAAATCTAGTTAAGTTGTTATAAGGAAGTAACAATTACTCACAAACATAGATATCAACCCTTTTATTCCTCGTCCTCCTGTTTTATATGCTGAATGGGTTCCATTTTCTTTTGTTTTCTGCAAGAAAATTCTTCAAAATTAATATTTAATGCTAAATTGTTTATTTATTGTACCTAATAATTGAAAATTTCAATGATTACATATTACATTTGAAGCACGTTGTTGTTGAGAAGGATCCTCCTACGATGCAATTTTGTCCATTTCTTTGACCATCTCCTTGTACACCTTTTTGGACATTCCTACTGGTATATTTCTGATATCAGCTCGTTCATATTTGGAGATTTTCATAATATTCCTTGAAATGTAGCATGAAAATAAACTATTTAATTTTATATTGATATATGAAAAGTAAATATAACAAAAGTGATATCTATAAATAATTCTAGACAAAAATTTAAAGGAATATTACATTTTCATTCCTTTTTTGTTGTATTTTTTTTCTTTTAAAAGTCTGACATGTCTCATTGACCAATTATTTGGAAACTCTTCCTCTAGTTTAGATAAAATTTGGTTCTTGGAATCATTGGATTTGTTTTTGTATTGTAAGTGGAAAGAACGTCTATACATTTGTTCCACTAGATTCCTCAAACTTTTGTAAAAGTTTTTCCCCCTTTGATTAACCTCTAACACCACTCCATATAAACTGAGAAATTCATTTTCATTTGCATGTTCTATTTTTTTCTTTTCTTAGAACAACATTCCTTTTCTGAGTTGTTGGTCCCTGTAGAAAATTAAACAAATGTGAATTAATAGACTGTTTGACACATGTTATTTAATAATTTTAAGTTTTTATTAATGAAAATTAAAAAAAGAAACTCATATTGGATCGATAGTATTTTTTCATTCACTTGATTAATCCTTTTGCAGTTTTTCCATCAATATTTTAAGCTCTTCTGGTCCTAGATCAAAAATAACCTTATCGAGCTTCATCATTTTGTGGCTTTTTATGATACACAGTAAACAATACATATTAGTTAAACTTACATATAGTTTAAAAATAATATTTTTTGGAAAGAATTTATAAAGAACTTGCCTTTTTTTCTCTTCTTGATGTGTTATCAGTGTTTTGCTACTTGATCTCTTGTCAATCATTTCTTTATCAATCTGAAACCTGTACCATATCATTCATTAATATATTTATAAATAAATTTTCAATTTTTTAGGTAAAAAATAAATCTCAAGAAACCTGTGTGTTTTTCATGATGTACACATCGACGTCGGTGCGTGGGGGTAGTCTAAACACACTGCAAAAACAATATAATATATTGTACAGTGCGTGGGGGTATTATAAAAGTACCACACAAAAATTATAATAGATCGTATGGTGTTATCCTTGTAACATATAGCACCAGTGCCCTATTTTAGATATGGCGCACCGATTTAAAAAAAAGTGTTTTTAAATTCTCTATTACAAAGTACTTGTGCGGCATGTTGTATAATACAGTGCACCAATGCGCTCGGTTACGCAGGGTGCACCGATAAAAAAAATCTATTTTTTTCAAAAAATCATGCAAGGGCCAACATGGATTGAGATTCGAATATGAAAGTCATCCCGTGGGTTGGATTTAAATCTAAAATGAAAATCCCTAATTCCAAAATCACAGAAACATGGAGAAGAAAGGGAAGAAAAAAAATGAAATAAATGTGGATAAAACTGTAGAAAAAGTAAAAAAAAATCAAATTTAATCACGAGATCGTTTGAAATTCTATGCTACAAGGTTTGAATCATCATATGTTTGGATTCTGATTGTCTGAATACTTTTTTTCAAACGTATTTCACTGCTCCACAGTGCTCTCATGCTCTCTTGCTCCAGGTATGTCTCCTGCAAATCTCTGGCTGGAAATTTTAGTAAAAATAGTGAAATAATGAAAAGTGCTTAGTATTTAAAGAATTGTTTTATGAAATTAGATTTTCAAAAATATTTTGCAACCCATTTTTCAATTTGCATTTTTTTTTTTCACTTAAAGAAAATATAGTTGCACCTTTTTTATTTGTGCTATTTGTCATCAATGTGTCACTTAATAGCACCGCACCGATGTGTCCATTGGTAACATGACACCAATGCGTAGTAACTAAAACGTACCGATGTGTAGTAACTAGAACGCACTAATGCAGTTATCTGTACATTAGCACCGATTTGCAGTTGAGGCACCGAAATTAATTTTACGTGTCTACACTAAAATTAGACATGTTGCAAATGTACATTTTGCTGTGAAAATATTTGGGCCATTCATTTTCAAAAATACACCTCTTCTTCTTTTATAAAAAGAAACTTGAACCTTTCCATAAACTGCAACAAGAAAAGGTGGCCCATGATCTGCTTGCTGACCCATGATCTGCTTTCTCATTTGTAAGTTCCTCCTCCATCTTGGCATCCAATTTCCTCTTTTCTCCTTCGTGACTTCTATCTTGATCTTAACAAAATTTATACAATCTCTGTTTTACGAGAAACTGACCTTGAATGTTCTGGGAGCAATGACAATGAATCCTTCATTCTGCACCTGTTAGCAGCAAAAGACCGAGTTTTGACAAACGATGCATTTATTACATGTGGACGAAATGGTTTCCCGTAGAAAATGACTATACGGTTGAGCAGAGGAAATACATTGCAAAATGGGCAATTACATTAGCTTTTCCAATGGGAAACTGATTTGGAGGTGGAAATATGGTAGCTGCAAGTATCTATGCTTTTCGTCCCATAGAAATGGTCACTGGATTTCCATTTATAATACGGGCAGAATTTTTACTAGTTTCATCCAGACAGAGCATAATTTTCAATAAAAAATGGAACTAGGGAATCCTTAAGTGTATCTCGTTTGCATTTTGTTCGGCATTTTGTTCTTTGATAAGTGCTAATTCACATACACTTTCAAAAATTTGGATTTTTGGGTACCTTCTATGTGATATTCCTCTTTATCAATGGGATCACAACTTAGAAAAGTTAGAGATGCCATTCAGGTTCGATTGAAAGCCAAATATGTGAATTTATGCGACATCAGCATTACTGGTAAAAGTTTATGTAAGCCAACCAAAGCTCGAACAATACTCCTAGCTACGTTTAAACGCATTCTAGAGAATCTTTCCCTTCATGGGACCTACCAACCTAATCAACAACATCAATTGATCTTTCTCTGTTATCCTTAAGGGAATGATAATCTTTCCCTTCATGGTGCCTCTTGGCTTTATCGACTGCCTCGATTGATATTTCTCTACTGTACAATCTTTCCCTACCATCCTTATAAGAATGAAAATCATTACCTTCATGTGATATCTTAGCCCATTTAAGAGACTCAATTGATCTCTCTCATGTGCGTCTTAGATTTTTCATAAACCTTTTCTCCTTTTTGTACTATGTCGAGATTTGTAGCCATCTGCATCCATGTAAGCGTCTTTGTTCATCTTTTTATTTGAATCACTCATTTTACCTACTATAGAATTCTTAGCTGAAATTCAAACTCTCTTCTTTTGAAACCCTCATCTCCTGAGAAAAATTATTGCCCACGAATCAAACCCTCCGCTGCTCCGGTGCACGGGGTTTTGTAGGCGCACTAGTGCAGTTCGTAAGATTGCAGTTTATGTTTTGGCACAAGGTTTTATAACGCACTGGTGTGGAAGAGTTGTGAAGCACCGTTGAGTCTTAGTACTAAGATGCACGAGTGTGGGTTATGATTATAAGCGCACCAAATGAAAAACCAGGAATCTCGGCTACAAATGGCATACTATATAAAGTTATTTTTTTTTGTATGTAAGATCATAATAAAATAATGATAATTCTAAAGTACATGAATTTATTTGCATTATTTTCTAAACTTTTTATGTGACAAAAGTTAATATTATTAAAGATTTATTATTTTACAATTATTTACAAATTTACAAATTTAAAACTTTTAATAAAATCATTTCACATTAATACAATTAAAATTTTACAAATATTTTACAGATAATTACAATTAAAATTACAATTACAATTTTACAATTTCAGAAACAATTATGATTATAATTACAATTACAATTTTAGAATTTTACATACAATTATAATTACAATTAAAATTAAAATTTTACAATTAAAATCATTCCATAGTAATACAATTAAAATTTTACAAATATTTTACATAGAAATAGAATTAGAATTACAGTTACAGTTACAATTACAATTAGATATACAATTAGAATTTTAGAAATTTACATACAATTAGAATTAGAATTACAATTTTACAATTTGTCATATATACAATTACAAACATTTCACGATAAATTAAGTATTACAATTACAATTAAAATTTTACATACAATTACAATTAAAATTACAAATATAAATACAATTTTACAATTTTACATACAATTAAAATTTAAATTTCAATTACAATCACGACATAATATTTAATAAATATCATGGTCATTTAATATTAAATTAATTAATAAACATCACGATCATGAAAACCATCGTACAAACATCATATTCAACTAATAAACACATTCAAATTCACTAACATCATCGTGATCATGATCATCTAATAGAACAAAATTAGCATTTTATAACGTCATCACAACTCAAACATCAAATATACATCTCATGTCAAATAACTCATGCTATCACATACACATCTATCTTCAAGCTTCACATTAAATGAACATATTAGCTAACATGACCTAACAATATACACATCATCATGATCACCAACATGTAAATTAATTACAACTGCAACATGAACATAAAATACATGGACCACACACACACACACACACACAGACACACACATATATATATATATATATATATATATATATATATATATCCATGTAGATAGTTTTAGATCAGCCCCAAAACCATTTTTAATAGTAAATTAATGACTTTCTGATAGGAATGATAGGAATAATTTGGCTCTAAGCACATAAATTTGACTCTCTTTGAGATACCCATCAAAATAAGCCTAAGACATATCCTATTTATGTTGACCCAATTAATTTGTCTGTGGTTTTGTGTTGAACCTTCTTGGGTTTACGTCTCATTAAATAATTGTATTAAGGGTGGAGCCATGTGTAACTACAACCGCTATCTCACCAACCTAAGATTCTTAATAGTCCAAGGATGGAATCATGATCCGATGGATTGTTAGACAATAACTAAAAGTTCGAACATAATTAGTTGTTTAACGATAATGAAATTATTAGAGGCTGAATTGCTCAAGTCCTCACACCCACAAAGCATTGATCCAATGAGTGTTTGACATCTTAAGCTAAGAAAGTAAAGTCCTTAATTCTCTAATGGTCTTGTCTTATGAATATCTTTTGAGGATACAGTTTTGATAGTTAAGTATTTGTTTTTAATAAATTTTATATTTTATTTATTTGGTTTAGTTATGTTATTGTAATTAAGATTAAAATTTAAATTACTCAAAAGTAACCATTATATTGGTAAGTATTACTAAACACCTTAATAAATGGCATATGTTCTTATAAAATAAAAAATTTAACCTAAAATATAAATAATTTCTAAACACGGTTAGAATAGTAGAATTTCAGCATTAACAAATTTAACATTTATATGTTTCTATCTTTAAAGAAAGAGGACAAATTTAAATTTGAAAATGTCATACTTATCAAATTTAATAATACTAATTGTATGCTTTAATTTAACATTATTATTTGATATTATCATCAAAAACATAATATTTAAAAGACATAATTTATAATATATCTTATATCATCAAAAACATACAAATTAACTAAATTTTATTTTATTTTATAATAATAATAATAATAATAAACAACTTCATTTTAAATTATAATCATTAATATTAATTTACACACACACACCCACACACACACACACACACACACACATATATATGAGTGAAACATTTACACATTTAAAAAAACATGTAAAAATAAAAACATAATAAAGCAATAATAAGTTAGAAGTTTTTTATAGAAGTTTAGTCACCATGTAAAATTTAGAAAAAACATAATGATTATTTAAATTTCATATAACTAAATACACTTTTCAAGCATCTTGATTGTTGATTTACATGTGAATAATATTTTTCTACTTGCTAGTTCTTGTTGTATGCTAAATTAAGATAGCTTTGGTTTGGAGATTTATAAATTACAATATACTTGGAGAGATAACAATTCCAAATTCAGATATTCAATGTTATTTTCATGTCATATGTTCAACAACATCTTATAATATGTTTAACAACATATTGACTATACTGTAAAACACTTGATAGATTTATGGTTATGACAAGTTTTTTTAAAGGCATTTTTAGAATTATTTTAGTATAGTGAAAAAATAGAACAACTTTGAAATCAACTTTCTTACAAAGTACCATAGGCATTTTGAAGATCCCATTGCAACATTACTATATTTAAGTTAAGCGGCAGGTAGTAGCTACCTTATAGCCCTTGTTAAAATTGGGGATTATGTTGTTTATATATATATATATATATATATATATATATGTTAGTTAGTAAAATATCATTATCTTATAAAAATGTTTTAGAAAGACATTTTTTATTTGTATTTATATGAAAATGTTTCACAAAAATGTTAGATGGATGTACATTGATATATAATTTATTTACAAATTGTTTAGTACAACATTCAATTGGATATTTTTGGCAAATTTCCCATGTCTCTTGACATAGAGAAAAACAAAATGAATATAGGGAAACATCATCGATACATATGATCAAGTATAGTTAACTGTAGTCACAATAAATTGATATTTATGTGCATATAGAATTAAATCATTGTCACATTCATGTAGATTTGAATTAAAAATTATTCAATAGAATGCACAAATACATAGTGTTGAGAATGTTCTATTATGTATGTCAACCATAGTCAACTATAGTCATATTTAATTGAGATAGACTACACTTAAGCATGGCTCTGTTTTGTGAGGGTCAACTCTAGTTTTGATTATGTTATTGGTAGTTCTAAATTAGTGCCCCGAATAATACATGTAATGATTTATAAAGTTAATCATTATAAGTTGTCATGGTCATTGCTAAACTATTACTAGTCAATAGGAAAATCAATTTTTATAGTCTTGCCTTGGTAGGGACTAATAAGAGACTGATATATGTAATAATTTGATTACTTATTTATGTAAAATTAAATATCCTACCCATAAATAATAATAATAATAATAATAATTTGACATTTAAACTCTCTTTTAAAAAATTGAGATTTTTTTGTAGTTACACTCATACCCTTTAATGTATCTCCCTAGAAATAAAAAATAACAAAATTGATCGAGATTCCATGCCACAAAAAAAATGTATGAAATAGTTAAGTGATAGTCAGTTATATGAGTTAACTTAAAACAAAAGATTTGTTGATGTCTACGAAGAGTGAGAAAATAAATTATCATTCATTTCTCTATCTAAAGTGTGTGTTGTGGTTTCTTTTTCCACATGTCTAAAGTTGTGCAAGTAATTTATTATGCCATAAGGCATTCCTCTTTGAAAAACCTCCGCTCACTGCCACTGTGTCCCTGTCTAACACATTGGATCAAATGTTAGAAGATTGAAATGTTTTAGGCCATTAAATCTACTACATCCTTCATTTACGCTCTATTAACTACCTAAAATATTCTCACCGATGCAATCATTATTAAAAAAAAATTACAAATCTATTAACTCAATAGATATAATAGTTGGGCGAAGATAGAGGATTGGAGGGAAGAGATAGAGAGGGAGGAGAGAGAAAGAGAGATACAACCTTGGAGGGAAGAGAGAGAGAGAGAGAGAGAGAGAGAGAGAGAGAGAGAGTGATGGCGGAAGAGAGAGGGAGGTACGAGAGAAATAGAGAGAGAGGACTTGAGGGAGAGGAGGAGAGTGATGAGGAGGGAAAGAGGGGCTAGGAGAGAAAGGGAGAGAGAGAGGAGGATGAGAGAGAGGACTTCAGACATAAGAGGAGATAGGTAGGGAGAGAGGACAAGAGAGGGATGTATAGATAGATGGAGTTAGAGGGGGATAGAGGGAGCACAAAAGAAATACATAGAGAGTGAGAAATAAGGAGAGAGGAGTGATAAGGGAGAGATGGAGAGAGAGTGTGTATGTTTGGGATGACATAAATAGACAAAGAAGGAGATATGTAGAGAAGGGGGGAGAGAAGACGAGAGGGAGGGATATAATAATAGAGTTGGAGGGTGAAGAGAGAGAGAGAGGTGGGAGATAAAGGAAGAGAGAGGAAGTAAGAGAGAGGATGTGCGGGAGTGGAGAGAGGGAGGGAAAAAGATATGGAGTTGGAGGGGGAGAGAGAGGGAGGTAAGAAGAGAGACATAGAGAGAGAAATGTGGAGAGAGAGAGGGAGAGATAAGGAAGATGGAGAGAGAGGGAGAGAGGACAGTAGGACGAACGAGAGATAGAAGTAGGGGAGATGGAGAGAATGGGAAGATAGATATATAGATGGAAGGTGAAGAGAGTGAAGAATAGAGAGATGGACAGAGGGAGAGAGGGACATAGACATTGATAGATATGGTTTGGGAGAGTATTTTTGTTTTGGGGGGAGGGGTGGGTTGAAGATATAGAGACAAACAAGGAGAGATGGAGGGATATATAGATATATATGGAGGGGCGAGAGAGGAAGGAATATTTCTTGCACTAGATGCATTGATTTTAGTGTAGATGTTGATTTGTTATACTATTTGATTGCTTGCACTAGATGTATTGATTTCAGTGTAGATGGCGATTTCTAATCCTATTTGATTACTTGCACTAGATGCATTGATTTCAGTGTAGATGGTTATTTCTAATCATATTTGATTGTTTGCACTAGATGTATTGATTTTAGTGTAGATATTGATTTATAATGATATTTGATAGCTTTCATTAGATGCATTGATTTCAATGTAGACAATTTCTAATTCTATTTGATTGCTTGTGCTAAATGCATTAATTTTAGTGTCAATGGTAATTTATAATCCTATTTGATTGCTTGTATTAGATCAATTAATTTGAGTGTAGAAGTTTTTTTCTATTCTTATTTTATTGCTTTCATTAGATGCATTGATTTTAGTGTAGATGTTGATTTTTTATTTGGTGTAATTGGATGTATGATGATACATTAATTTTAATTTTTTTGGATTGATAATGTGCATTTATTTCAGTGTAAGAACAAAAAATTATTGACAATGTAAACTGATTTTGTGTTAAAGTAATTCAACCTATTAATATTGAAGAGTAAGAGAGACAAGGTATGATGTTTACTACAGCAACTTGAGCTAAAGATTTAAATTCTTTACAATGTGAAAATATGAGAAATGTAACAAGGGTGACAATAAGAATAGTAGAAGTAAATAGTTTTAGATTCATCACAATGAAGATTATTTGTCATTGACAACATTCTTATTATTCACATTTTCTACCATTCAACGCTATTATTGTCACTTTGCATTCAAAATTTGTATTTCATCATTTTTCATTATTAAATTTATTAACCATATTTATGGTCTCAACAAACTAAGGTAACTAAGAGAATTTAAAAATAAAATGAAGAAGTTAATCTTAGACATATTTAAAATATTTAAAATGATTATATTAATATTAGATATATTTACATATTATTGATAAAAAAATTCTTAGATTCCATAGTTTTTCCTTGGTCGCACACGACTAAAACTAACCTAGATCCATCTTAACCCCAGATCTACCATGTCCGAACTACTAGTTCCATATATGTCGTTTATTCCATTCCTGTTATCACTGCTTCTGGAACACCTGGCAGTATCCTATCACAAATCTATATTCCACCTGAGCTACGTGTTTTTCGGGTGTGAAAAGCCCCCTAACGACTTAATTCGGAATCACTATGACTTTACTGAAGTGTCGAGAGGGATCAGATCCCTTGCGTCTTCGTTATAGTAGACTGATCTAGATCCATCTTAATTCCAGATCTATCAAGCACCAAGAGGGATCAGATCTCTCGAGGTACAAATATTTCCTCAAATTTTACAACTCAGAAAATTTAATCTCTCTCAATACTTAATAGATCTAAAATTAAGATAAATCTAAACAAATAAAAAATAAAAAATGCGAATTTTTTTTAGAACATAAAAACAAAACATAAGATAAGAGTTGACACTGACATGACCGTCTACAACCAAACGACATGGCAATAGACTAGAATTAGATTGGCGAAATCCGTATATCTCGTAACCCTATATCAATGTTAGCTCTAAAGTTCAGCTCGTGAATATCGATTCGAGTGATGCAAAGTAGTAAATATAAATACGTTACTTTAATAAAGTGTTGTCACAAAATGTGCCAATCCTCATTCCGCATAGAAACGACCATTAATGAAAGTACTATTTTCAATTTCCAGTAAGTTATTTTTGATGAATTTTCATTGTGCTACTAAATTTATTTTCGGACTTTTTAACACTTATTTATATGTTTCCAGCATTGCACATTATTTCCTATTCGTATTTGCGTATACAAAATAACTTGTTGGAAACATTTAGAGTAGAAATGTGAACAACCAGGGTCTCCTTGGTCGAAACGTGTTTTTTTTTAAAGTCGGTGTGGAAGCATGGGCATAGATTAATTCCCTGACAATGACAACAGTGGTTTAGTAAGGTGAAGCTTAGTGATTAGATATATGTATGCCCACGTTTCTCATATTAGTTAATTAAAAAATTTAAAATAAGTTATATCTTTTTAATTATAAAAGATTGAAAATAAGCTATATCTTTTTAATTATAAATCATTAATTAATTTAGATTTAAAATAAATTTAAATTTATAATTAGCAATAATTTATATCATTTTTCCAAAAAATTTGTCAATTACTTCAAGGTTAATATGTCAAGGGTGACCAAATTCAATAATTTTGGTGATAAGGACATACAAGTTTTTCCTATAGTGGAGTGTTGTGAATAAATATATTTACATTTTTTTACTATTATTTTAATAACGTGGCTAAGGATAAGTGGAACTATTAAATTACTAATAATAAGTTACATAAATATCGTATATTTTGGTATCTTTTACTCTAGAAAAACAATAATTTAAAGCTATGACATTATTATTGTTATTTTTAAAAATTCTCACCTACTCATTCATATAATTTTTTAATTTTACATATTTAATTTTATAACAAATTTAATTATATATGAGTAAAATGGATTGAATTAATTTTATAACAAATTTAATTTAAATTTATCTATGAGTAAAATGGATTGAATTTTTTAATTTATATAAGGTAATTTTTTTTAATATTTGATTACTTAATATTGAATGATAGTAAAATTGTATCTATGAAAATTATTTACTTTCCATATTAAATAGTAATAAAGCTATACTTTTAATTTTTTATTTTTTTTAATAGTGTTTGATAAGTTTGAATTTAAAATAGATTTAATTAATAAAAAAAAATATTTTTAATTTCTTTATATTTTAGAAATATAAATATTTTAAGGGATGAAATGAAATAATAAAAATGAGTAGTATTTCATTATTTGAAATTGAAATAATGGTTTAATATGTAAGTGTATAAAAGCTTATTCTATATCATTCTTTTAAAGTTAAGTACACATGAATGACTCAAAATCCATTTCCATACATTTTTTTTAAAGACAATTTTACACATAAGTGGATCAAAGGTCACATATGTGTCTTTTTCAATTTAAGACAGTGAATATTTTGATCAAATTCCACCCACATACTCTTCTTTTAAATTTGAGTTCTAAATTTCAGCTCTAAAGATGTAGATCAATTACCGTGCAATGTTAAGATACTCCTTGTAATGTTATTGATTGAAATATTTACTGCATTTGTGTACCATGTGAGAACATCAACCAACCATATGTATGGTATGTGGAGCAACATGGATATGTCTATTAAAAATCTAAAAACCAAACATAATTGCTAATTTCCATATTTAAAAGAAAAGTTGATGATACCAATTTAAAAGAAATGATAGTTTAAACTTTCATGCAATTCAAAGGAGACAAAAGTTTATATTAGATTAGCTTGATTAGTTTTCATTATAGTACATTAAATTTATGAGTGAATTTAAGTATATATATATATATATATATATATATATATATATATATATATATATATATATATATATATATATATATATGCTGGTAAATATAGATATACATTAATTTATAATGGGAATTGAGACACTTATCTTATGATAAGTGTGAATCATGTTCAACGATGGTCAATTCTGGTTAATCATGGTTAACTATGGTCAACAATGGTACAACGTCACATTGTCACAAATATTTTTCCAATATGAAAATCAACCATGGTCAATAATCATGGTCACATTGCGACCATGATTGTCTCTTAGTCCTAAGTCACATTATGGCAACCATGGTCAACCATGGTCCAGTGTCACATTGTGACAAATATTGTCTCAATATGAAAAGTAATCATGGTCAACCATCCTCCAATGTGACATTATTACAAAAATTCAGCTAATATGAAAGTCAACCATGGTCAACAATGGTCATCCATGTTTATTTTAGGGTTTTTAATATTTATCTTAGGGTTTATATACCTTGGGTTTATAATATTAAATCCTTGGATTTAATATTATTCCCTTTAATTTTTAATATTGATCTTTTGCGTTTATTTGGTTTATAATATCAATCCCATGGGTTAATTGATATTAGGGTTCATATTCCTAGGGTATAATATTATTCATAGAGTTTATAATGTTAATCCTAGGGTTTAATATAAATCCCTTCGGTTTATAATCATGCTCAACAATGTTCAACCATTGTCCAATGTCACATTGTAACAAAGATTGTCTCAATTTAAAAATAAACCATGTTCAACCATCCTAAACCATCGTCAACCATGGTAAATCATGGTCAATCATGGTCCATTATCACATTACGACAAATATTGTTTAAATATAAAAATAAATCATGGTAAAACATGGTAAACCATGGTCAAACATTGCATTGTGACAAATTTTGTCTCAATATGAAAATAAATCATGGTCAACCATGGTTAACCATGGTCTAGCATCACATTATGACAAATATCGTTTCAATATGAGAACCAACCATGGTCCAAAATATCATTGTGACAAATATTGTGTCAAAGATCACATTGTAACAAAGATTGTGTCAATGTCACATTGTGAAAATCAATCATGAAATCAAACATGGTCAATCATGGTAAATAATGGTCAACTATGGTCCAACATAACATTGTGACAAAAATTTTCTCGATATGAAAATCAACCATGGTCAACCATGGTCCAACATCGCATTGTGACAAAGATTGTGTCAATACAAAAAATATTATGTCAACGATGCATTGTGACAAAAATTGTGTCAATGTCACATTCTGACAAAGATTGTCTCAATATGAAAATCAACCATGATCAACCTTGGTAAAGCAAGGTCCATCATGGTGCATCATGGTCACATTGTGACAAATATTCTTGCAATAAATCATGCATAATTAATAATAATGGTCACATTGTGACGGTGATTTTGTAAATGTCACCTTATGACAAAGATTGTCTCAATGTTAAAATCAACAATGGTCAACGATGGTCTAATGTCACATTATGAAAATTATTGCGTCAATAGGAAAATCAATCTTTTTTAACCATGGTCAATCATGGTCAGTCATGGTCAATAAACCTGGTCACATTACGACAAAGATTGTGTCATGGTCCAACATCACACTGTGACAACCATCATAATCTATGGTCAACCATGGTTCAATGTCGCATTATGACAAATTGTCTCAATATGAAAAACAACCATGCCCTACCATGGTTCAACATGATATTGTGACAAAGATAGTCACGATATGAAAATTAATCATGGTTAAACATGGTCAACCATGTACAATGTCGCATTGTGACAAGGAATGCATCAATATGTATATCAACCATAGCTAACCATGGTCAACCATGTTTTATAAATTCATTTATGGTCAATCATGTTCCAACATCACATTGTGACAATGATTGTCTCAATATGAAAATCAACCATTAGAAATCATTCTCAAACGTCGCATTGTGACAAATATTTTCTATATGAAAATAATTCATGGTCAAGCATGACCAGCCATGGTCGTGAGAAGGATTGTCTCATTATGAAAATGAACCTTTTCCAACCATGTTTATAATATTTATGTTGCGGTTTATATATGATGGGTTTATAATATTAATCCGTTGGGTTTAATATTATTCCCTTGGGTTCATAATCCCTTGGGGTTTTAGTATTAATCTCTTATGTTTATTATTCCCATGGATTTAGAATATCAATACCTTGGGTTTATTATTCCCTCGTGTTTATAATATCTAATAATATTTTTATTAAGATAAAGATTGTCTCAATCTGAAAATCAACCATGGTCCAATCTCACATTATGACAAAGATTGTCTCGATATGAAAATCAAACATGGTCAGGAATGGTCCAACGTTGCATTGTGATAAGGATTGAAAATGGAAATCAACCATGGTGAACAATGCTTATCTTAGGGGTTATATACCTTGGGTTTATAATTTCTATCCCTTGGGTTTGTTAATCTAAGGGTTCATATTCCTAGGGTATAATATTATTCCCTTAGGTTTATAATCACTTTGGTTTTTAGTATTAATCATTAAGGTTTATTAATCCTTTGGGCTTATAATATCAATCATGCTCAACCATGGCCAATCATGGTGAGTCGTGTTTTATAAATTCAATCATGGTCTACCATGGTATGCTGACTTTAGCACAAAGATTTTATCAATATGAAAATCGATCATTGTCTCAATGATGGTAAAATATTGCATTATGATAAATATTTTCTCAATATGCTAACCATGGTAAAGAAGGTTATCCATGTCCAGTCATGGTCATCTATGGTCGAACATGGCATTATGACAAAGATTGTCATGAAATGAAAATTAAACATGCTTAAGCATTGTCAACCATGGTCAACCATGGTCCATCATCACATTGTGTCAAAGATTGTCTCAATATGAAAATAAACCATAGTCTACCATGGTCCAACGTCACATTGTGACAAATATTGTCAAAATTTATGAAAATCAACGATGGTCAAGCATGGCCAACCATGGTTGACCAGCCATGTTCAACCATGGTCGAACATCACATTGTGACAAAGACTATAAGGATATGAAATCAACCATGGTCAACCATGGTCCAATGTCGTATTCTGACAAATATTGTCAGGAAATGAAAATAAGTCATGGTCAACAATGGTTCAATGTCACATTGTAACAAGGATTGTCTCAATCTAGGAATCAAGCATGGTCACCATGGTCAACCATGTTCAATAAAGGCATTCATTGTCAACCTTGTTCCAACGTGGAATTATGACAATGGTTGTCTCAATATGAAAATCAACCATGGGAAACCATGCTCCAACATCACATTTTGACAAATAGTGTTTATATGAAAATAAGTCATGGTCAAGCATGGCCAACCATGGGCCAACATTGTATTGTGACGAGGATTTTCTCAATATGAAAAACAACCTTGGTCAAACATGTTTATATTATGGTTTAAAATATTTATCTTGTGGTTTACATACCTTGGGTTTAATATTATTCCCTTTGGTTCATAATCCTTTGGGATTTTAGTATTAATACCTTAGGTTAATTATTCCCTTGGGTTTATAATATCATTCCCTTGGGATTATAATATTTAATAATATTTTTATTAACATGAATACAGTCTCAATATAAAAATCAACCATGGTCAACAATGGTCCAATCTCACATTGTGACAAAGATTTCCTTCACCATCTACCATGGTCAACCACATTTACTAATGTGGTTGTATAAAAAAATGGTGTATATTTTTTTATAAATTATATTAATATTTAATACTTTGAGATAATGGTGAGCTAAGATACTATAAGGAGGTGATCAAACCCACCCTTGCTAACCAGAATTATCTCTTTTTGTTGACAATCACTAAGAAAAAATTAAATATCACCAGGATAAGAACTAATTCTCATGAGCTTCGAAGTGAAACCAGATGGTGGTATATTCCCAAATCTCCCTTGAATGATAGAATCTGTTAGATTTGTGATACTAAGAAGGTGGAAGATGAAAAACACTTCCTTTTAGAATGCTCGACTCTTACTCACATCCGCTATCAATTCCCTAACATCTGCCACACTTCCAATCTTCTTGAATTATTAATCCAAACCATTTATAGCGATCTTGGATCACTTCTTTCCCTTCTCTTTGATCATAGAAACAAGATTTTGAAGAATCACACTTCGATTCTTTCTTGAGCTCCGATAGGCCGTATTGGTCCTAGTGGATGTTAACCATAATCATCATTATTAATTGTTTCTTATTATTATTATTATTATTAATTAATCAATAAATATTTATTTATTATTAATAATAATAATAATAATAAAAATAATTAATTATTATTATTATTTATTAATTAATAAATTAAATTTATTACTATTATTATTATTATTATTATTTATCAATAATTTGTGTGATGGATACAAATGAAGCCTTCCTCTATATCAACCACATTAATATTTTTAATGTGGTTGTGCGAGTCTTTATATTGGCCAAACTAATCTTGAGAAGCCAAAAAATCTATAATGGATTCTCCTTTTGTTAACCTTCTCCTTCTCGATTCTATTTCTATATACTATCTTTGTCTTCTTCGTCTCATTCTATCTTGTTGTATTCTTCCCTTCCCTCTTATCTTTCTCCATCTTGGTGTATTCTTCCCTTCTCTCTTATCTTTGTGGTAGGTAATCTTGGCTTTTTACCCATCTAATGATCCAGGTGGATATTGGTGGCCACCCGCCTATTCCACTTGGGCCCTCACCATTGTCTCTTTCTCCATTGTTTCTCGATAATAAATAGGCCCTCGCGCCTCATTATGCAGCGATTCCGGAAGGTACGCCCAGCCACACATCTCTTCCTCGGAAGATTAGCTACCAGCACCTAGCCTTTATTTCCATTATGTACGTAGCACTACATTATTTGATATTAATAAATGAAATTGTTATTTCCATTTTGCATCTCTTTGTATTTGTAGTTTATATTATTTTATTACGTTGCGTTCTGTAATCCAGGATCGATGGTATCGAGCTTGATACCTTTTTCTCTATCCTTCTTTATGTCCCCAACGAGTTCGGGTATAAGGAGCTGGGGCTTGATGCAGTGGAACCTTTGCAAGATCGGCCTGCAGCCAACCTAATGGGGCCGCCCATGGGGGATGAAAAGAAAGATGAGGGAGTAGGAGATCCTATCAAAATATTGCTCGAGGAGGCCCTCGAAAAACAAAGGAACGCGATGATGGATAGCTTTGCTTAGAGCCTTCAACGACTGCCCACTGGCGGCGCATCTGCATCCAGTAGCCACTCTAGAGTTGCGACTCCCTTTAAGGTACAAGTAAATTTTGACATTCCCATATTTGAGGGTCAAATAGACGCAGATGCCGTAGATAGATGGTTGAATCTATTAGAAGGATATTTCTCTGTTCATGACTTTTCGGACCGGGAGAAGATTATTTTTGCACTCCTCAAAGCTACCCCCCATGTTAAGGACTGGTGGGAAACCTACTGTGAGAACAAGGACCAGACAGAACCCTCTCTGTTCTCGGCTGTACCAACTTGGAATTCTTTCAGAGATGCCGTCAAGGAACAGTACTATCCCGTGGGGAGCTATGAGGACAAGTACATACAATGGACCACGCTGCGACAACAAAGGGATCAAGATGTGCACGAGCTGACGAATCTGTTCCATACCCTGCGCACAAAGTTGGGTATCGAAGATTCAGAGAAACATTTGGTGCTAAAGTATCGCGGTTGTACGCACGGAATGCATTCGGGAGGAAATGGGATTCTCGACATCTCCTCACCCAGTGACATCTTAGGTATCTTTGCCAGGTGCAGCAGAAAATTCGCCGACGAGACTTGGATCTCGAATCAAAAGCGGAAAAGGTGCTTCCAATAGCGGAGACAAAGGACGAGCATGGCGGTGGCTAAGACAACCCGTCAAAGCCACAAGAAAATAACAACACCATAAAGCCAAAGAAGGACACGGGAAAGTGGTGTGAGTTCCATAAGAGCTCCACTCACAACACAAGTGAGTGTCGGGCCAAGCGGTCGCTAGTGGCCGAGATGAGGGCTTCTGAGTCAGATGCATGCTCTGACTCCGAATCAGAACCTGAAAAGGGGAATGAAAAAGGGAAACAGATTATTGATGCGGAGCCCAACGCCACTGTTGCCACTACAAAGGTCCGGAAGGAGGAACCGGAAGATCCAGAGGAGGAGGAACGTCTCTTCCACTCCCAGATGTGGGTAAAGGGCTCCCCTGTACAGTTCATTGTCGACAATGGGAGCCAAAAGAACCTCATTTCAGCGGACACCGTGAAGCGGTTGGGCTTGCCGACCACAGCTCACCCACATCCATACACCATCGGGTGGCTTCACCAAGGACGAGATCTCCGCGTCAGCCAGCAGTGCCGCCTTCCCTATAGCATCAAGCCCTTCACGGATGAGGTATTATGTGGCGTTGCTCCTATTGATGTTTCTGATGTATTATTAGGACAACCATACTTGTGGAAGCGTCATGCTGTGTATGAGTCTCGACCTCGTGCTGTTATTATTACTTTGGGAAATAAGTTGTACAGGATACCAGAGGTACCACCTCCTACGACTATCTCTTTGGTTACTGCAAAACAATGCAGTAAGCTCATTTCCCAAACCAGGAAATTCGTTTTCTTGATGATCCGCCCCCAGGGAAAGAAGAAGACTGTGGCCACGACCTCCAGACAGGGCCCCTCTGCACGACAACAACAAATGGATAAGGTCGTGGAGGAGTACGGGGACATCTTCACCTCACCCACAGGGGTTCCTCTGCACTGCCAGGTCAAGCACCCGATTGATCTGACCCCAGGTGCGCCACTACCCAATGGGCCGATCTATCGACGCTCTGTTCTGGAAAATGATGAAATCAAGAGGCAGATTCAGGAGCTGTTGCAGAAAGGTCACATCAGACCAAGTTCATCGCCCTGTGGGAGCCCGATCGTGTTGGTACGGAAGAAGGATGGGACGTGGAGACTCTGTATTGACTATCGGGCGCTGAACAAGATCACTGTCCGGAATAGGTACCCAATCCCACGGATTGATGACCTTCTGGACCAACTCCAAGGTGCAAAATATTTCGGTAAGATCGACCTGAAGTCTGGGTATCACCAGGTACCAATTGAACCCTCTGATGTGTGGAAGACTGCCTTCAAAGCTAAGGAAGGCCTTTTTGAATGGCTGGTCATGCCTTTCGGGTTGACGAATGCTCCCGCAACCTTCATGAGGATGATGGACGACATCTTGCGGCCATTCACTAACTCATTCGTAGTGGTGTACTTGGATGACATTCTGATCTTCAGCAAGACTTGGGAAGAGCACCTTCATCACATCCGACAAGTCCTCCAAACACTGCGGCAACACAAGTTGTGTGCCAATTTGGGGAAGTGCACGTTTGGCATGACCCAGGTTCAATATCTGGGATACATTATTGATGAAAGGGGGGTGCATGTGGATCCGGCCAAGATCCAAGTCATTCGGGATTGGCCAGCCCCGACTACTATAACAGAGCTTCGCAGCTTTCTGGGTCTTGCTAATTTCTACCGTAGATTCGTGTTGGGATTCTCTCATATCACTTGGCCCTTGAGTCAAGTCACCAAAGGAGGAGTGAGAGCAAAATTCTTTTGGTCGGAACCTCAACAGAAGGCATTCAAAGAATTGAACAATCGCCTCTGTTCTGCCCCAGTGCTCACCTTACCAGACTTGCAGCAGCCATTTGAGATCGAGATAGATGCCTCTGACTATGCTATTGGGGCAGTTCTTACTCAACAGGGACATCCAGTGGAATTTCACAGTGAGACATTGTCTGAGACAGTTCGCAAGTATCCCACCTATGACAAAGAAATGTATTCCGTATGTGAGCACAATGAGCCATTGAAGCTGACACGGCCCCAGGAAAGGAAACAATCATCCACACGGAACCACGACCCCTCGCAGTTCTTGAACACAAGGGGTAGAATGATCGCCATCGAAAGTACAGATTATATATACAACAAGTTCATTGAACATCAAGTACAAGAAGGGTAGCACCAATAATGTTGCGGAGCGCATAAGTGACCCATAGATTCGTGGCGCTCACCACTGTGCTCAACTCTTGTGGGCACGAGACTTCTGATTGGCTGCTTCTCTATGAGAGTGACCTAGAATTCGGCCACCCTTACAAGGCACTCTTGGGGGGTACGCAAGTTCCAAATTTTCACCTCCAAGATGCACTTTTATGTCACCTGGGACACCTTTGTGTTCCTTCGAGCGAGCGTGCCAAGATGATATGGGAAGCACACTACAGTCGAGTCGCTGGGCATTTCGGGGTCGAGAAAATAGTAGCAATACTACAGAAGTATTTCTATTGGCCGAACCTTCGAAAGGATGTCAAGAAGCACATCAGATCCTGCACTGCGTGTGCCATTGCCAAACCGACCATCAAGAAGCAAGGCCTATATACTCCACTACCTACCCCTAGTCGACCGTGGGAATCCATCTCCATGGATTACATGTCGGGCCTGCCTTCTACTAAGAATGGAAATGACTGTGTTTTCGTGGTCGTTGGCAGATTCTCGAAGATGGCCATCATGGCGGCCTGTAAGAAGAATATCACAGCAGAAGCCACTGCTAAACTCTTCTTTGAACGAGTGTGGGTGCACTTTGGGATCCCACGGTCTATCATATCAGATCGACAAGAAGGGTAGCACCAATAATGTTGCAGACTGCCTCAGCCGACCACCGATCGTGGCGCTCACCACCGTGCTCAACTCTTGTGGGCACGAGACTTCTGATTGGCCGCTTCTCTATGAGAGTGACCCAGAATTCGACCACACTTACAAGGCACTCTGGGGGGCACGCAAGTTCCAAATTTTCACCTCCAAGATGCACTTTTATGTCACCTGGGACACCTTTGTGTTCCTTCAAGCGAGCGTTCGCAAGGCACTTTGGTGGGGAAGCACACTACAAACAGTTTGCCACATTTCGGGTTTAGAAAACAAAAGAGTAACATTGTCATGATTTATTGGCCAAACCGAAAGGATGCTCTAGACACACTGGGATCCGAGACCGCTGGTGGGCCATTGCCAAACCGACCATCAAGAAGCAAGGCCTATATACTCCACTACCTACCCCTAGTCGACCGTGGGAATCCATCTCCATGGATTACATGTCGGGCCTGCCTTCTACTAAGAATGGAAATGATTGTGTTTTCGTGGTCGTTGACAGATTCTCGAAGATGGCCATCATGGCGGCCTGTAAGAAGAATATCACAACAGAAGCCACTGCTAAACTCTTCTTTGAACGAGTGTGGGTGCACTTTGGGATCCCACAGTCTATCATATCAGATCGAGATAGCAGGTTCCTCAGCACATTTTGGTCCAGCCTCTGGTCAATGTTGGACACAAATCTCACCAAGTCCACAGCTTTCCATCCCCAAACAGATGGCCAGACAGAGGTAGTCAACAGAATGATTGTACACATTCTGCGCATGTACAACTCAAAGCATCCACGCACATGGGAAGAGAGCCTCCCCTATGTACAACACAGTTATAACCGGGCTCTCCACAGTTCAATTGGCCATAGCCCCTTTCAGGTGGGCTTGGGATTCCAACCACTATGTCCCATCGACATAGCCATGCCGTTTGCAGCTGCTCAGGCCGATTCAGCTCATGTCCAGTCTGAAGTTGACAAAGCAAGTAGCTTCATCGAGCGCATTCAACACATCCTCCAACAGGTTCATGATATATTGGACAGAGCTAATGCGAAGTACAAGCAGCGCCATGATCAACACCGGGTGCCACACCACTTCCAGGTGGGCGACAAAGTATGGCTACATTTGCAGAAGGAGCGCCTCACTGGACCTCACCGCAAGCTTCGCTCGCTCCGATACGGGCCGTACACCATCACCAAGGCTGTAGGTAACAATTCCTTCGAGCTTAGTATTCCACCATTCCTTGGTCTGCACCCAGTCTTCAATGTGGATCGCCTTTGTCCTTACTTTCCACCTCTACTGGACACCTCGGACATTGCAGAACAACTCACACCAACAGAGTTAAACCCAGACTGCATGGAACAGGCCACCACAGATTGTAACATGGAAATGCAAATCAAGAACACTCGTCAACAGCAGATCCAACTATATCGGGTTGTCAAAGCTGGCCAACTCCTGCACCAAGGAAAGTGGTTCACCAGGGACCAAGTTCAGCAGAAATTTCCTCATCTCATGGAGGAACTTAACGCAATGGGGACCATTGCTTCCTAAGAGGGGAGGAATGATCCAGGTGGATATTGGTGGCCACCCGCCTATTCCACTTGGGCCCCCACCATTGTCTCTTTCAGTTTTTCAGTTTTGGCATAACTTACTATTTTTAGCAGTTTTTCGGGTCCTGAACTTCCGGAGCCGTTTTGAGGCCCTAAACGACGTTTTTTGGGTACTAAATTTGATCAAAATCTTCACAAAAGTTGTATTCCTTGGATAGAGCTTTCTAATGATGTATCATGTGCGTCAAACGGAGATAGTATGCCAAAGTTACGTCCCTGGGAAGTTGAAACACCAATTTACCCAAACGGGGCCCATAGTTTTGGCGCTTCATCTCCTAGGTTAGGTTTTTGGGATGTTGAGGGTTCTCCATTGTTTCTCAATAATAAATAGGCCCTCGAGCCTCATTGTAACGCAGTTCAGAGGCCTGTAGCTGCCACATCTCTTCTCAGAGATAGCTACCAGTGCCCTAGCTAGTTTTATTTCCATTGTCTGTAAGCAAATTTCAGTTCTTTGATATTAATGAAATGAAGTGTTATTTCCGCTGCATATCTGTATTTATGGTTATGTGTTTATTCTGTTGCGTTCCTGCATAAATCCGGATCATCTAGCCTTGTGTTTTTTTTGCTACAAGCTTCACCATTTAAACTTCATTTCTAAGGAATCATTAAAATATTTTGAAGTTTCTAAAATTTAAATAAATCTAAGAAATTCCCTGACTATGACTTAATTCATTTCTTCATTACCTTGCATTTCTAAAATTTAAATAAATCTAGAAAAGTCCCTGAGTATGAATTAATTCATTTCTTCATTACCTTTCATTTTTGACATCGTTGGATTCCATCTTCAGTGACGAAAAACTTATGCATCTCAGAAAGACTCGTGTAGATTTGACAACATGCTCCTCTTTTGGTTAGCTTGGATTAGTAGAAACTTGTGTTTAGGTTGATGGTGTTCTAGCTATGAAAATGGATTTCAAACAACAATAATGGTGATAATATTTCTTTGCAGTGAATTATATTCCAAGCTTGAAAGACTACTAAAATTAGCAGGAAAGGATGTGTGCCTAAGCTTGAGTTATGCAGGACCAACATCTCATACTAGGGATTGTCATTTGTTTTAAGGATGAGTTGTTTCTTCCATTCGGAGTTGATTCAGAGTAATTTTTCCCTATAACAGATGTAGAGAGGCAGAGTTATGGGATTGAAATATGATCAAAGTACTTTTGGACTCCTAGTTTGTTGAATATTGTACAAATAATATAAAACATTAATTTCCATTTACACTTTTCCATTAATGATATTTAATATTTTTATGCATAAATTATATTTTAAATGTTTTAATATTTGAAAGATGTAAACTAGATCAAATTTATATTTCTTCTATAAAATCTATCTAAATAAACATTTTCAATGTGTATATATTATCTCTTTCTTGTATATTTACATGTAAATATAAACTTTTAAAGTTGTTTTATTGTTACCATAATACAAATATTGTTCATACTATCAACATATAAATATCATTCTTTAAAGACTAAAATTTAAGTTTAATATTTATTTTCTTACTTTGTCATGCTTATACGTCATTCAATAAAATTGTTAACTATATCAGTCATCTCTAGAATCACATAATTTCATTGGAATTATATATATATATATATATATATATATATATATATATATATATATATATATATATATATATATATATATATATAATAATGAAACTCTCACTAAAATTTTAATTTGAATGAAACTAAAAACTAAAATTTAATCCACACTTTCCAATAAAGATTCTTATTAAATGGAAAAACTAGAAATTAATTTCCTTTAGATAATTTTTATCATATGCCACAAAATTTGAAAACAAACCAATTGTAATCTTACAATAGCAAAGCAAATATTATACGTCGAAAAATGCAACATTTAATGAGAGAGATATATATATATTTTTCCAAAATATTCGGTTGTAATCACATTGGACAGAAAATTGTTGACGTATTTTGAACCAATCAGTGTGGTTCATCTTCAGGATGAGATGAGAAATCAGATTGAGTCATTAAACTTATATAGATGTAGAGAAGGCCAAGTAGTTGCTATAATTTTGTAAGTTTGCATGTTGAATATATAGTGTTATCACAATTCAAGGAGAAACTGTCCAGTGTCACCAACATCACAATTCAAGGAGAAACTGTCCAATGTCACCATGTTGCTCCAACAACTTAAAGTTGCACATTAAATAAATTTAAATTTATTTTAAATACCAAATAAAGGTATTTGTTAATTAGGTTTTATTTGGATAGTTTAGAAAAATGCCATTATTCTTTCTATCCAAATTAAGTTATATATATATATTAAAAAAATAGGGCATATAAAAAAAATACTTGTGACGAAAGAAAATTACATAAATATTAATGTTTAGCAACATTTAAAAAATAAATAATTACATTGATTTTTAAACTTTATCAAATATTATAAAAATTAAATTTTTTAATTTGTATTATTTTACTCATTTAATATGAAAGAACTAATACCTAACATATAATTAAATAATAAAACAATTGCATTAAGAAATTTCATCTTTAAATATTTAATAAATTCAATTTTTTTAATTTTTTTTAAATTTTTAATTATGATAAATTATAATTTTTATTTTTTTTATCATTAAAATATAAATATGTAGTTAAATGTAATAATTATATTATTAAAATACAGAAATGAAATAAAATGAAATATATATATATATATATATATATATATATATATATATATATATATATATATATATATATATATATATATATATATATATATATATATAATTTTTATTTATTTATTTATTTTAATTTTAATTTTTTTCAAGACTTTATAAAAAATAATTTATTTTATTTACCAATCATAAATCATAATTTTTTTAACAATATATAATTATTCTATATTGTTTGATAGAAAGAAACAATTTCATTCATGTATGGCACACATGAGATTAGTGACTGCTTTAGAAATCTATTCAAAGGGACATTTTGCTAGCTTAACCACAAAACTTGACTTCGAGAGTGTAAAATAATTGTACTTACTACCTCTTAATAACATAAATATTTTAACTACAAAAAATTCACCATTAAATAACCCTCTCGTCTACAATCAACTTATTCATATCATTACATTCATTATTGTTTGAGTCAATAAGTCAGTCGTGTCTAAAATTTCTTTGTGGCAAAGTCCAATAATTAAACTAAGTGGCAGGAACGCTAGCTATGCGGCATTGTTAGTCCTTACTTTCTTTCGACATCACATGGACTATAGCAACACATGGACTATAACGATTGATAAACATTGACCCCGTATAAAGCTACTTTGATTTATCGTTGTATTTAAGTTTTAGCCAATGTTTAATAAAAATATTTTGGCAAATCAAATTTTATCCAAAGTTTCAACTTCAACGCTATTGTTCTTCTGGCAAGGTGCCCATCTGATCTTGATAAGCAACTAAGACTTCTTAAGGAATTCTGCTCTACCATGGGTATGACTGTTAACACTGACAAAACAAAAGTTATGATTATCAAATCCAAGAAGGACACCTATGCTAATTTTGTGTATGACAATAGAAAATTGGAGGAAGTGTCTTATTACAAGTTCCTAGGAACTGATATTCATCACAAGCTCAACTAGAACTACAACATCGAGAAAAGGATTAATGGAGGGTGGAAAGCTTATTTTGGTCTTGAAAATAATTGTAAAGCAATAAACCTTGTGATGTGGGATAAAAAGAAGCTCCTCTTTGAAAATTTAGTCACCCCTGTTATCTTGTATGGATGTGAGGTTTGGGGTTGCAGCATCTCTAGAGAATCCTGGAGAAAGATTGAGAAAATCCAGAAGCGTTTTATAACGTATAACCTCAAATTAAAATCAATACACCCTATCCTATTTTCCTTATAGAAGTGGGTCTTTCCCATATTGAGAGCCTTGCTATGACTAGGTTCCTGTTGTATAAGCACAAAATCAATAACATGGGAGACCATAGACTTCCTAAGCTAGCTTTAAATTCCAGCCAAAACGACTTGAGGCTCAAATGAGGTTGATATAAAGATATCAACGCTTGGTTAAAACATTGGGAGATCGACGAAAATGTTGCATTGCAAAATATTAATAACATTAAAAATATTGTTACTTCTAAGTTTAAAGAGAAAATGTGGTGTGAGAAAGATTTAGAGGCTAAAAGAGAATTAAGATATTATAAGGAGGTCATCAACCCTACTCTAGAAGAGCAAAAGTATCTCTCTGTTTTAACTAGCTCAAAGAAAAAAATTAATATAGCCAAGATAAAAACAAACTCTCATGAGCTCCATAGTGAAACAGGTCGTTGGGCAGTTCCTAAAACACCATGGGTGGAAAGGATCTGCCATCCCTGTGAGAATATGAACATTGAGGATAAAAATCACTTCCTCTTAGAGTGCCCTGCGTACACCCTCATTAGATCTTAGTTTCATAATATTTGTTGCAATACCGACCTTCCTAGCCTTTTAACATGTCAAAATTATAGTGAGCTCGGGATGCTTTTCTCCAAGCTCTTTGAGCATAGGAGTACAATTTTAAAATAGACTAAATAATTCATTTCTTTAGGTTAGATAAACCAAAGTTTGGTCTCAGTGGACGTTAACCACCACCACCACCATCATCATAATGAATGTATGTTTTTCATGATACATAGAATAAAAGGTTTGAATTTTAATTTTATGCAATTTAATGTTAGCTTGTGTTGGAAATATTGTCATTGATGGCAAAGGAGAAGAAAGGAGCAGCACCTGAACTATCACTAAGGCAAAAGAACAAAGAAGAACTAGCAATAAGACAAAGGAGACAGAAAAGGAGTAGAAGACGCAAAGGCAGCGAATTGAAGCAGAAGAGCTATTCAAGAGGGGTTGTGCAGAGTAGTGAGGTAGAGGGGCCATCGAATTGAAGATTTGGTCAAACAAGAGGTTTTATAAGTAAATTCAGTTGTGTATATAAAAGGATTTTTTCAACATTATATGGATATTATTGACTTAAATTCTGTGTGAATGAGCTTTGATTCAATAAGAATTTGTATGAGAACCAGTGTGGTGAAACTCTGTAATTGGATTTTTAAATGGGTCGTGTGTGTTATTGAAGAAATCGACAGTCATGTCGATGTTGTAATGTGGAGTTGAATGTGCATAATTCTGTGAATTGGAGTCTTGTGTCTTTACATTCGCAATAGATAGATGAGATCCATCGTGTAAAAGAAGGAACTCTGTAGTAAGAATTTATGCGATGGTCCCATATATCATTGAAGGGTCGATGTTGAATTGGGTTGAGGATTCACCGAATTCTGTTGTGAAAACCATAGAACAAAATTCGTTCTATAATCGTCTCCGTAGTTTAACCATCTGAAATCGAAATTACAGTTAAGGGTTTAATTGGCATATTATTTTGAAGCAAATCTCTGGCATGGAACTTTGAAGGCACATCATTCAAATAAGAAGGGGCAAGCCAATGAAACCGTCGAAAGGAGGAATGTACGCGGAGAGGGTTCAAATATTTGTTGAATCCTGGAGTTGTTGAAACTTGGAATTAGAGCGAAAACAACAGAGCGAAGGCAAAACTGTGGAACAACACCACTGTGAAAGTGAATGGAATTGTGCATTGATAGAATGCGGATCCATGAATGAAGTGGAACCATGTCTCAATGTGGCATAAAATTGTGAATCAACGATTGAAAGGAACAACGAAAGGGTTTCTGCCCAACAATTGAATGGAATGGTGAATGTATGTGAGTTGGAACCACACACACAGGGAACCGAAGCAATGAGACTACGAGTTGTTGATGAAAGTTGAATTGAACCACAAGGGAGCAAATAAACCGACATAATTAGATTCAAGCAATTGAATTGCGTCGGAGAATGGAACCATGAAATAAAAGGGAACTGTGAAAGCGATTTTTTAAAACCAACTGTGGTTTTCGCATAATTTCTAAATGGTAAGCAGAATCGGAAAAAAAAATGTGATACATTCCAGCGTTCAACACATAGCTTGAAGTGGTATTTAAATACCATGAATTTCGCAAAATATTTGCGTGCTAAAGTTCTACAGTTAAAAAAATGTGATTTCCATTGGATTAGATTTGATGAAGATCGAAGGGCGTTCACAATTGAAGATGCGGGGTCGTTAACATAAGCGCTCTTTCCACTAGTGAATGTTGATGAGGTATGTTGCTGTGGGACACAAACGAATTTATATATTTGCTGGTGTCTTAATATGAAGTCAAAGGGTTATTGTAATTGTTATGGTATTTGGGACCATCACCGTGGAAGACATAATATGTGTTAAAGTATTATGTTTGATGTGAACCGCGAGTATATATTAGATAATTAATTTGCTGTAGACCATTATGTAATGGGGTTAATGATAAAGTCCAAATGGTGGTAGGAGGTCCCACGAGTTGCGGCGAAGTTTGAATATCTAGGTTCAATTGAAATATTCGAACATTGATTTGAATGTGCATGAGATGGGTCAAAGCAATAGTTTTGTAAATTGAAGTATTATCCGAATGTTAATTCGAATATCATGAAATGGGTTTTAAGATATGGTCTCATAACCATAGATTTGATTGGAAAATATCAGGTTCCACATATAGTTGTGAATTCTGGTTGGTTGGTTCTACGACCAGTAAATGAAGAGAAGTGCTTCCGCATCAATGTTGTGAAATTACCTAGATTTAAAATTATTTGGGCTAAAACTTGAAATGAAGTTTTATATGAAAAAGTGAGTGAAGAAATAAGATCAGATTCTAAGATCTGATATGCAAAGGTACACAGAGTTACAGCAAAGAGAGGTATGCATAACTGTTACACTACAGCAGCAGAAAAGACAAACATACAGTGAGTCGAGAATTGAAAGGGTTGAATGAGATATGTCTGTTGCAAATGTAAATGTAAATGTTTTAATTAATTTTATATTGTTTGTGATGCAAAGGAAAGTCTCCGTAGGCAAAGAAATATCCCACTTTAATATTGAAATGTATACATATTGTTATATTTTTCCGAATGTGCTAGGCAAGAAAACGAGAAGGTGGAAGACAAAGAGTCATACCTATTCACTTCGAATTCCCTGTGGAATAAAAACAGTGATAAGGTAATCTCTATAAATGATGTCACATAGATATGCATAAAGAGGCTAGAGAAAGGAAAAATGAGGCAGAGAGGGTAAGAAGCAGGAGGAGCAGATAGAGAAGCTGTGAAGGTTCAGAGATGATATAAGGCAAATATGAAGACTGGTGGACAATAGTGAAGAAGGAACATAACATAGATGATATCCAGGTAAATCAACATGTTTTTTTGAAAGAGTGAGGAAGTGGGTGCTTCCATATCAAGTTTTAGCTTGATATATGTCAGTTGTAGCTGGCTGAGGTAGGAGCCTGGGAGTTGGAGCTTCCTTACAAGTTGTAGCTTGTAGAATTGAGGTTGTAGCCTCTTGTAGGTAGGATCCTATAGAAAATCAGTGGTGAGAGGGAGTCAGATCTTGCCTTTGCATCACAACAATAATAAGATTTGGTTTTCTCCCTTATGGGTTTCCACTTATATTTTTTTGTCTATATGCATGATGATTATGTGTTGATACTCTGTATTTATTCTGCTTAATACTTGCTGCTCACTTATTAAGATTGTTGTTCCATTGTATATTAGGTTGATCAAAAAATGAGGATGTGAATGAGTATAAAAGAAAGTTTAATAAGAACATGAATGCATTAAACTGATTCACCCCCCCCTCTCAGTTTAACCAAGGGTTCAACAATTGGTATCAGAGCAGGTTCCTTCTGTATCAGTTTAACAACTGGAAGGAGATCCTAGGTCCCCAGGATGGCTAGTCTAGAAGGATGCTCAACTAATAAAGCCCCTTTGTTCACCGGTACGAATTATGCCTTCTGGAAAATAAGAATCAGGACGTACATAATGTCTCTAGGAATAGAAGTTTGGGTTGCTATGGAATTGGGATATGCCCCAAAGGAGTCTGACTTAGAGAAAGATGCCAAAATAGATTTTGTAGCTAATGCAAAAGCCATGAATGCTCTCTTAAGTGGACTGTGTGAGGCAGAATTTATCAAAGTAATGCACAACAAGACTGCCAAAGAAATATGGGATACATTAGAAAGCATCCATGAGGGAGAAAAAAAGGTGAAGATAGCCAACTTACAAGTCTATAGAGCTCAGTTTGAAAATATAAAAATGAATGATGATGAAGACATTGCCATCTTCTTCTTAAGGGTTGCAGAAATTGTGAATAACATGAAAGCTCTAGGAGAAACCATAAAAGAATGTGTAATTGTTCAAAAGATTATAAGATCTTTACCATCCAGCTTTTACCCCAAGTTTTCTGCCATAGAAGAAACAACTGATTGGGAAACTCTGACCATGAACCAATTACTTGGAAACCTGACAGCCTATGAGATGAGACTACCACAGAGGAAGTCAAATGTGAGGGAGGCAGCCTTTAAGACAGAAAATAACAAAGAAGAAAAAGAAGATATATGCTCCCGCTCTGATGAAGAAGAGGCCAAATTTGTCAGAAAATTGGATAGAGGCTCAAGAAAATATAAAGGTAAACTTCCATTTAAATGCTTTAACTGTGGAAGAGTTGGGCACTATGCTTCTAAGTGTCCTCATAAGAAAACAAAGAATCACACTCAAGAAACAGAGCAAACCAAAACAAATAACTGGCAGAAAGGGAAGAGATTAAAAAGAAAATCATTTTATGCTCATCAAGATAGCAGTGCATTAGGAAGCTCAGATGAATCCTCCAATGAAGAGGGAACCTCTGAATTTGTATTGATGGCCAAGGAAGAGCTTGAAGGATTCCTTCTAGAAGATGAGGAAGAAGGTGAAGTTGATCTTGAGGGGGAGCTAAGAAGTGCCCTGGAGGAAATAGACAGACTTAAACTAAAGTGTAGAAAACAGAAAAACATTCTCCTCAAATATGTAAGAGAAGAACAAAATTCAGAAGACCTCATTCAATTGAAAGTAGAGCTTGAAGAAACCAAGAAGGTAGAAGACACTCTACTTAAGAAAATTGAGGATAAAATTTAGAAGCAAGAGAAATTGGAAGAAGAAGTAGTATGCTTAAGAATGAAATTAGAAAAATCCCAAAGGAAATTGTCAATGAACTCTTCTCAAATGACAAGCTCTGAACAGTTGAATAAAATTCTAAATGCTCAAAGATCTCCCTTGATAAAGACTGGGATAGGCTACGAAGGAGAAAAAAGTAAGTCCAAGGAAGAAGATTACATAAATATCATTTTTGTAAAAGCTGTTAAGGACAATGAAGCAGCCCAGAAGGTTCCTATAGAAGTAGAAGCCTGCAATGAAGTAAACAGAAACAAGAAGGAACCTCAAACGACAAAGAACGAAATAAATAAATAGTCAACTTAAAAAGGCTCATATACTCCTGAATATATAAAATTTGGAAGCTATCAAAGGAGATTCTTCCCCCCTATGAAAATGGTCACTTGTTATGCCTGCCACAAATAGGGACATATTGCTGCATACTGTCATAAAAGGAGAATCGATTCCAACCAGCAAAGGATGCAAAAAGTGAAAAGACTACCTCAAGCAACCAAATGGAGAAGACAACCCTTCATTATGTATGCTAATTGTTTTTATGGGTATTGTTTTTATTGTAAGGAGTTCGGCCATAAAGCCAAGGAGTGCAGAATGAATGGAAAAATATTGATGTATGGAAACTCAAGGAGATGGATGAACAATGGAGAATTCACTCGTGTACATAATTCATTCAGAAACATAATCAAATGCTTTGACTGCCATCAAATCGGGCCCAAGTGTCACAGATGTCCTCTCAGAGAATGTGGTCCATCCTCTCAGGAAAGGTACCAAACAAAAGGATTCCTGCAGTGGAAAAAGAAGATGAATAAGTGTGACTTAGCTCTAATAGCTCAAGATTAGGAAAACCAATGGTATTTGGACAGTGGATGCTCAAAGCACATGACTGGAGATCGAAGCAAGTTTGTAACCTTTGATGAAAAGAAATCTGGGAATGTAACATTCGGCAATGATAAAGCAGGGAAAATCAAAGGAAAAGGCTCGATTGAGTAAAGGATAATGGAGAGAAAGGCCAGATGTACTATTTGTGGATGGGCTGAAAGAAAATCTGCTAAGTGTCAGTCAAATGTGTGATAAAGGCTGTGAAGTCATTTTTAGAGCCCAAGATTGTGAAGTAAGATCAAGCACGACCGGAAAGTCCTTGATCAAAGGTGTTCGAACAGAAAGTAATGTCTATATAGTGAAAGAAGAGGATGAAGCATGTAACCTAAGAAAACTTGATGAATCATGGATATGGCATAGAATAGTGGGACACCTAAAATTTGACCACATCATAAGTCTGAGCAAGAAGAATGCAGTCAGACATATGCCAGCAATAAAGAAGCCTTCAAATACCATATGTAAAGCTTGCCAACTGGGCAAGCAAACCCACACATCTTTCAAGACCAAAGAGAAATGATCTAAAAGTAAGCCTCTTTAGCTTGTACACATGGACCTGTGTGGATCTTCAAGAACCAAAACACCAAGTGGAGAATATTATTTCATGCTGATAATAGATGATTTTTCCAGAATGACGTGGGTAGCTTTTCTCAAATATAAATTTGAAGCAATTGATAAATTCAAGATATTCAAGGAATTGGCAGAAAATCAAACAGGATGCAAGCTAAAGTGTGGGCTAGAAACATCCCTGTTTCAAAATGGAAACAAATTCAAAAAATTCAAAAACGCTTGATCATGAGCAAGTTCAAAATAAAAATTTCAGTTCCCTATGAAATAATGTTGAGTGAAACATGGACAACTCCCATCGAAGCAATTTCCATGGTGCATCTTATAAGGTATCTAAAAAGAATTGAGCAAATGGGAAGAGGTAGATGGCCGAAAGTTATCTTCAATGAAGGTATGAGTGAAAGAAAGAAATCATGGATGAGACAAAACAACAAATGGATGCAAAAATGGAATATTTACCTGAATGCATGTCCCACAAATAGCAAGGAGTTAAAGAATTTTGTGCTGGAGAAATTTCGTAAGGGTATATGGGGAAAAGAGTTGGGTAGAAAGAAGAAGTATTATTTTCAGGAATTCAACCCCACTTGTGATCTCCAACAAAAAGAATACATTGGAGCTAGCATTCTATGGAGAGAAAAGGTTCTTATTACTCAATTAAGAACTAACTCACAACAACTTCGGTGTGAAACAGGGCAGTGGAAGAGACCTAAAGAAGCTTGGGAAGAAAGGGTATGTACTTTTTGCACCTCTGGGGCAGTGGAATCAGAAAAAACGTTTCATTTTGGAATGTGACGCTTTGAGAGACATTAGGGATGGTTACCACAGTATGTTAGCATCAATTCCGTGGCATTGTCTTTTCAGTGATGGAACTGTTAGAAGGTTGGGTCAGCTCATCATCAATTTGAGTAAGAAAATGATTGAATTACAAAAAGCAAAAAGCAAAAAACAAAAAAGTTTGTAGTCCTATAGACTATTTTTAGTCTCGTGAACGTTAAAATTTCATTCATTTGTTTTGAAAATGAAATTCTCTTGTCCTTGATCATTTTATTTTTACGCCGAAAGGCGTTCCATTTGTTGGCTTTAGCTGAATGTGATTATTCGCTGAGCCAATGAGAGCGCATTCTCATCGTCATTACCGCCACTGAAAATTTGACATTTGCCTGCTGACTGTTCGACCTCCCGCTATTTGCCACGCAGTTGTTTCGGCTGCTGATTCTTGCACCTCACGCCATTTGCCACACAGTTTCACGGCAAGCACCACATCATCCTCTCTCTATCTAACAAAGATTTGTTTTTGTGGCGTCATAGATTTGGGAAGGGTTTGAGGCAAGACGAATTCTCATCCTTCAGGTTTCCTGACGGGCACTGTTGGTAAGTTTTAATTTTAGTTTTCCTTCAGCAAATTTTCTCTGCCTCAATTTCCTGGGTTTTCAGCACAAGTCAGGGCGGCAAGTGGGTTTTCAGCACAGGCAAAGATGGCTGAGCCCAGACCCGAAAATCACAACCTTTAACCTCAGAAACCTGGTTCTGTGCGCGCCGAACCACAAGCGGTCTCAGCAGACCTTGAGCCAGAAGCCAAATCAGCGCCCCGTGAAAGCAATGGTACAAGCGGTAGGAGGAGGCATAGTGCCCAGAATATCAGGGAAGAAGCTAGGGTTCTAGGCACCAGTGTGAGCCAGGGTTTCTCTACGAAATATGTACCCTTATGTTCAGGCTCCAAGACGGATGAAGAGTATTCGCTTGACGAAATCGTGTATAGGAGTCGATCCGGGGCCCTGCTGGACGTTCAGCATGACATGGATGCTTTAAAAAGGTATGATGGCAAATACTGGAGAGGCCTCTTTGATTCTAGAGTAGGAAAGACCACCTGGCCTTATGGGTTTACGAAGTAAATTTTAGGGTTTTGTAGAGGAGCTGAGAGAGAGCAGTCTTGCAGCGGAGGGGAACTGGTGGCAGGATGGTGGAGAAGGGCAAAAGCCGCAGGGATGAGGTGGTAACCAGGGAGTACACCATCAATCTTCACAAGCGCTTCCATGGCTGGTACATGGAACTCTGAAGCTTTTAAAATCATTTTTCTTTGCGCATGGCATCGCATATAATGTTTTTTCTCGCTTGATCTGTTCAGGACTTAGATTTTTCCCATAAAATTTCTCATATGCATTTGCAAAACTATTTTGCATATACAGATTTTTCAAGTTCAGGGTCTAGCTTTGAGTAGTTTTCAAGTGTTTATAGGAATTTATTCGCCGATTTTTCAT
>JAXQQM020083258.1:0-20530 GCA_034641835.2 Pinus albicaulis | reverse complement strand
GTATTGTTAGTATGAATCTTTTGTCGAAGTGTACGAAAAGAGACCACTTTAGCTACGCATAACTTATAGCCCTAACATCAAATATGGCTACCAATATCTTCAGATCTGCAGTTAGTTGATCAAGACAAGTGCTGCAAAAACCAGATCTATGCATAGAGAGCCATTAAGCAGTAAAAATAAGGTTTTGCTCCATACATCCAATAGACAAGACAAGAAAAAAAAAATTGAAAGAATTTTTGTATTAAGGGTACCTGGGAGGAAAGAAAGAATGTGTATCCAATTCTCCTCAATAAGATGGGTTCTTGGAAGTCCTCAGCACTTCATATCTAGAATTTATCTCTCTTTTTGGTGTAGAAAACCCAGATAAAGATAGAACTCAAAGGGAGCTCACACAGCAAATGAAGAATGTGACCAAGTGTATATATCCAGAGTGATCTAATAGGCAAAAAAAGGTGAAGAATGATAGGAAAAACCCTCCTGTTTATAACAAAATATTGGGTCATTCTAGATCTTGGTGCATGATTAAAATAACATTAACCAAATCTAGATCCACCTTTTATGGAATATTTTATTATATTTGTTGGAGGGAAAAGGTATTTGACTTGGGTCAAATCCCTTTATTTGTGAATAAGAAATAAATAAATGATTTATTTATCATTTTAAGGAAGTGGTTGAAGGATAATCAAATAAATAATGATTTATTTAATTATTTATGGGTGATTTAGTCATATTTAACAAGGAATATTATTTAAATAAGATTTAAATAATTATTCCTAGAAAATAATAAGACAAAGAAAGATTTATTACTGAATATTCTTCTTTATTTCAGTCAAGATCAATGAATATAAACAGAAAACATGTTGAATGACATCTTAGAAAAATCAAACAAATATAGGTTTGTTTAATATTTCCTTTTGGGGTTTCCTGTTTAGACCATAAACAACCTAATAAATGTGTTTTATTAAGTTATTTCACATAGTGAAGGCAATTTTACTTAGGGTAAAATTGGTCTTACATGGTGTACTTGGGTCCATCTAATGATATTAGGTTAGATGACCAAAAAATGGTGTAACAGATTTCCCCCCAGCGTGCGAGTGTTAGGAGCAAATCGTATGACCGAAGTACGTTGTAAGAACTCAATCACCAGACATCAAAAGGGAAGTCAGAGAGAGAAATGTAAGGTAGACTAATGTGCTAAAGAACTAGATTTGGAGGAGATGAGACTTGCAGGTGCAACAAGTCTCTTTTTATGAGAGGGTACCTATGTTAAAGGCGGCAGGGGAGGCATACCTATGCCCACCGAGACAAAGTACAAAAGAATAGTGTGTCCAGTAACCAAGGGACCGAACCATAAAGTACAGATGGCATAAACATGAGCCAGATAAAAATACAATGAGGGATCCCACATACATGATGTGCCTGGGATAACAGCCAGGACTTATACAATAATATCTGAGTACATGAGATACAAATACAACCCAAATTCCCCCTATAAGTGGGGAAGGGCTCACAGAATCTGACTAATACATGCAAATCAAAGAGGCGCTGCAAGCGGCTAAGGCCGACATCATCAAATATATGGAGCTGCATCGAAGGCTGCAATGAAGAGGTCATCTGGGCGTGTGGGGGGCTACCTGTAGGGCCACCCCCTCATGAGGGTTGAGACATCTCACACACACTCGGGAATCACCAAAAGCTGCTGCTGCATCACTGAACCATCAAGCATACGAATCTCGATCATGTTGAAAGGAGCTGGAGTGGAGAAGCAGTCAAGTCAAAGGGTAAGGAGAGATCCCTTTGCCTGATCCGAGGCACCGAACAAGAGTGGAAGCTGGAACCAAGGTACACCACCCTCTAGACCTGCCTTCTGGAATGAAGGAGCTGATGTCGACAGAAGGAGGTCCGCCATAGGTGAGGCAATGAGAGATCCTCAACTAAGGCATGAGAGAAAATAGTAGAGCGACAGACATACTAATACCAATGATGATGATGGAATGGAGGGGACTGAGTAGTGAATGGATGACTTCCCTTGTTAGAGCATAAAGGGTAGGAATGACATGGCAACGACTGACACAATATCATGAGGGATAGGGGACAGTGGGACTGAAGGCCATAATGTGCGACACAAGAGAGGGACCAAGCAATGAAGGATGGAGGACTATAGTGGGGTACAAAGGGACTCGGGATAGACTCCATGAATGCGATGATGACTCAACTTGGATGCTCTAAACAAGGGCGACTTGATGGTGCTTCCACACAGTAAAATTCCAATGGGGGACCATAAAAACATGAGTACAGATGGTAACTCATGACGAACATCAACACGAGCATGGATAAGTATGGAGGCCAAATGGTGCCCCTAGTATGAGTGTTGCAAGTGAATAAATTCGATTTTGAGGAGGGTTTATGGTTAAGGGGCATAGGTGCCTGAAAGCATGGTGTGGTCATGCAAAAATGTATTTAGAAAAAGGGGAATCTAAACACATTTTAGTGACGTGGTGTGTCATTTGTTTACGTTATGGTTATGCAGTTTGAGAAAGGAAATGGAGGATTACCAATCTCTTTTAGTACTGCATATATGAAGCAAATGGAATTTAAGTTTTTGGGTTGGCATACCTGGTGTCACTATCCCAAAGAGAGGATTTGGAGATAATGAACTGATGCTCTCTTAGAAAACCCATAGGTTGGTCAACAACAATGTCTAAGAGATTGGGTTGCTGATGGAAGATGAGGGAACGATAAGGGGTATCATCCCTAGAGTGATCTGAAGTGATATGGGACTCTAGAGGTTCTTCTAAATGTAGAAGAATAATGTTACTAAAGTCAGCACGACCAGATACACTAGGAGAGTTGTGGAGAATTGCTTCTCTTGGTCTCTCAAATGTGGGTGCCCCCTTACCCAAACATTGGGTTTCAATGTAATGGCCACAAGGTGTATGTGGTGTGAACGCATGGGTTCGATGTAAGGGGGAATAGATAAATTCAGGGGTGGGGAGTTTTTCCATAATGTCGTCACCGTGATAGAAGATGGGGTGACTGGTGGAAGAAAGACCACCTGATGCGGCGAAGCTACCTGAGTCATCATCATGAGAAGAGAGGTTCACATGCGCATCGTCACAAGGGGTGACAGAAGAGTAAGTAGATAAAGGATCTACCGATGTTGAGCCCAGGGTGATCGCTGAAGGAAGGTCAAGCGAAACAACAGGGGAGGATTCAGAGGGAATGTTCCCCAAGGGTCTCATGGATGATGATAGGTAGAAAATGGTGGATGAAGGCTCCATCATCTCGACATCAGGAGGGGGAATGTCAATGGGAGCAGTCATGTCTGGTAGTTTTTCCGAAGAAAAATGCGCAAATAGGGGAGAGGTGGACTCATTGCGCTTGTCCTCGAATTGGTGGGCCGCGGCTAGAGAGGTGCGAAAGTCCTCGAGGCGGGGAAAAAGATAGGTGTAATGGCCATGGAGATCACACAAAGCACAGGGGTGGTTGGTGTGAATATTCTTGGGGTTCTTGAGTGCGGTCGCGGAAGGAATAGAGGCTTCCAGGACCGTGGACTCAGGGAACGCGACATTAACCATGGGCTTGAGATGAGGCAAGTCAGGACAGGAATGGGTGGTGTGACCGAAAACATCACACAAAGCATACTGGATGGTATGCTTTGGAGGCCGAGGAGGGGAAGGGTTCGTTGGGTCAGCCTTGTCCTTTGATGCCCCCTTGCAAGCTTTGCCCTTCTTACCCGAAGCGGTCGCAACAGGAGGTGGTTCCTGTTGAGGTGACTGAGGCACTATTGCAGCAGGAGAAGTCTTGGGGACCGGTTGAACTGGGGTCAAAGCAAGATAAGGTTTGGGTTGACCAGGCAAGGTTGGGGTTGGAGGATCAAGGTACCAGACAGGAATTCCAAGGGTCAGATTAAGAAGAGAGAGGGTGGCCATGACAGGTACCGTGTACACTCCTGGTGGGGGAGCTAGGAACGGTATCTGACCAGAGGGGTAATGGCCAGGTGGGATGGCTCCTAAAGGGCTAAGGCTTGGAGGAACCGTTCCAGGAGGGTAAAGAGGCTCATGAATACCAGCTATAGGTGAGGGGCTAGGAGCAGGTTGCGAAGAGCGCGGTTGCTGACTAGCCGAAGTAGGTTTCTTGAGAGCAGCCCGAGACGATTGCATCATGCAAACATTCGATGAGCTGGGGTCGGAGACAGGAGGAGGAGGAAGACCAAGGAAGGTTCCAAACAAAGGGGAGTCTTTGTAGACGCCAGGAGAGACACTGGTCAAAGAATCGACGGTTTTCTTATTGGCTACAGAAGAGATGGTCATCTCAGGGGAGGTCTGAGATTTTGGCTCATGATACTTCAACTGGTCAATGGTGATTATCTTTCCATTGTGAGGAAAAGACATCTTGCGAAAAACCGCGGATGGGACAGCAGACATGGCATAGGTGTAGCTTCGCCCCAAGAGAATGTTGTAATCGAGAGGGGCGTCGATGACTTCTATGTCAACGCAAACAGTCTTGCCCACAAGAGTGATAGGAAAATTACGGAAGAGGCCAATGGGCTGGGACGTGTGGCCATCCCACGCTCGAAGGGTGATCGTGGAAGGGGCCAACTCAGGAGATCCGATTTACTTCCAAACCGAAGCGGACATCACACAGGTGGATGCCCCCTCGTCAATTATACACCGAGAAACGTTAGCGTTCCAGATTTTGACTGGGATTTGGAAGGCTACGGAAGCAGGAAGGGGAGGATGTTCTGATTGATGGGCATCGAAAACAATCATTTGGTCATCAGCAGGATCCACAGCGCCCATGGCAGATAGTAGAGCCTTCTTTTGTGAAGGGCACGATTGGAGGAGTTCCAATGTGGAAATGGCAGCAGGAGACTGTGCCAAATCATCTACTATGCTATACGAATGAGCAGCTGGACCAGGAGCAGCATTTCGGCGTAATGGTCCTTTAGGAATCTTGGTATGAACCTTGACTTTGGGTTGAGGGATATGTAAGGGACCATTGGATGTCGAAAGAGGCTCTGTAGAGCCTGAAGAAGGGGACTCGGGGACAGACGGAGCGGGAGGCTTAGGGTACTGATGAGCCCGAGTTTGAAGGTTAAGGTCGACGGTTAGAGGTGGATCAGAGTTCGTCATGAGGATCTGGTAATTGGAGGAACCGAAAGGGGAAGGTTGATTGGCCGCCTGTCCGTCAGGTGGTTGGGTAGCCCCGAATCCCTGATGTGCATCCACCTGCTCTTGAGGGGGCGGTGACTGCTGTTGCAGGGATTGAGAAGGCAAGGGAGGAGGAGGTGAAAATGCTGGAGGAGCTGGAGCACCAGGTTGCGGATAAGGATAATGGTTAGGGTGGGCAACATTGAGGTAAGCAAGAGACTGGGCAAAAGGCTGAGGCATGCCGTATCCTGGATACGTGCTACTGGGAGGGGAACAAGTGTGGGAGGTGCTGCCCCCTCCCCCAGGAAAACCATAACCCATGGGAGGTTGGGCATATGGGTGAGAGAGAGCTCCAACGATACCGTCGGCGGCATGAGGTGCCCGGGTGCGTTGACACCACCGGGTCGGGGGAGATCAGGTAGAACGGTATAAACATAACCCGTCTGAGCGTAGATCAATTCATATTTTAACGCCAGTTGGAGGGCGGCTTCTTCGGTTTGGGGGAAATGTGATGCGACATCTTTCCCGATAGGATGCAATAGAGATCTAAGGAACCAGTCCATGTAGACACGGTCTTCGAAGGTAGGGGATTGACATAGGCTCTTTCTTCTCCGCCATTCCTGGACATGATCGGATAGGCGGGTCGCAGATGATTGACAGAAAGAAGTCAAAAGTTTGATACCAGTGTCATAACGAAGGGGAAGCTGGAAGTAAGATAAAAAAGCTCGGGCAAGAGTCACGAAGGTGGTATGAGAGGAAGTGGGCTAATCAACATACCACTTAGAAGCTTCGCCTGTAAGCGTGCTTTGGAACAATCTAAGACGGATGGAGTCATCAGTAATGGAAGTAGATGAACACCACATGTGGAAAGATCGAACATGATTTGAAGGATCTTCTCCAGCAAGGCCTTCAAACTTTGGGATGTCAGAAGGGAGCTTTGTCGGCATAGCAGGCCAACTAGCGTCATGGTGTATAGGGTCATTTAACAACCGGTCCAAATCGGGGAGGCTGAGGCCTGCCATGAAGGGGAGTAAGGGCGCAGCCGAGGTAGTTCCTATGGCGGTTCCGCTAGTAGCAGTCCCGACATTAGGTCCGGGATTACCGCTAGCGTTAGGCCCTAGACCAGACATAGTGAAGGTGACAGGGGGAGAACCGGAAGTAAAAGGAGAACCCAATGAATCAGAAGAGGAGTCGGAGTGCAGACTTGGAGGAGGACTAACTCGACGACGGCGGGAAGGAGTAGGTCGACCGACCGGAAACTGAGGGTGAAGGCCAAGAAGTCTCTGGGAGGTGCGCCTTGGGGGCGCAATGATGACAACATAAACATGGCATAAGGGGAAGAAGAATGACCAACAAGGGTAGGGAGGTGCAGAATCAAGTGATTACAATGTCGAAACAAGGGCAGAAAAGGTGCAGTGTCAATTGAGTTTACAATGTTTTAAAGTCTTTGCCTGGCGGTGTGAACCAAGCTCTTCTTCGCTTAGGGTGAGTGTGTGGTGTGTGTTAATTTTAATTTTTAAACCCTGACGTTTTGAGAGCAAAAGAAAAAGTGTGTTGCGTAACTGAAAATAAATCTGCAGAGAATAGTATATAATGCTGAAATAATAGAAAATTAATAGCTAACAATGCATCAATCTAACCCAAAAAGGCGGGTCTCTCAAAACTAGTCTAACAGAGGGGAAAAATCTAGTCAAAACACACTACAAAGAGGCCAATAGATCTAGGGTTGAAAGGGACAGGGATCTAAAGGAGAAACCTGTTGAAAAGAGGTGCAGAACACAGCCAAGAGGTAGAGGCAAGGTGGCTGGAAAAAAGGAGGAAATCAACAAAGAGAAGAAGGGACAAGGAGGAGGCCCTAAAGTTAGATCCAAACAAAACTTCAGGAGGTTATTTGAAAGGGAGAAGAGCTGATTAAAAGGGATCTGAAAAGGAGGTATCAGATCGGAAAAAGGGGGGGCTGAAACTCTGAAAAAACAGACACCTGAAATAGTTAAAACTCTTCCACAAAAAGTGGAGGGTAATAAAGCCCTAGGGAGCTAGGTTCCCACTTAGATGAGTAAAAAAGATCAAAAACAGGTCTAAACGAGCTGAGACAGAGGCTGGAGAACCCTTACAGAGGCTTCAGAAAAACCCAGAAAAATCGCAGAAAAATAGCAGAAAAACTGGCAAGTCGCAGGTTCTGACCTGTTTTCTGTGCAGGTCGCAGATAATGGGCTGAAAAGTGCAACCTGTAGGCCAGGTCGCAGTTTTTGGGTTGAAAAGTGCGACCTGAAGCTTCGGGTGTCCCGGCGGCAGATTTCCGAAAAAGTTGTCGTCTCAGTTGCGGCTGATGTCTGTCACCTGCGCGATAGGGCCAAAAACACGCGGAAGTTAGAAATTTTAATGTTTGAGGGTTTTATGTGAGGAAAACAACATAAAAATAGGCAAAGCAAAAAGCTGAAAAGAAACCCTAGGGTCTGAAGTAGCTGGATATGCAGGAATATGAAAAACGACAGTGGTTGTAATTGAAAACCCGTGTGGAGTCGCCAATTGTTAGTATGAATCTTTTTTCGAAGTGTATGAAAAAAGACCACTTTAGCTACGCATAACTTATAGCCCTAACATCAAATATGGCTGCCAATATCTTCAGATCTGCAGTTAGTTGATCAAGACAAGTGCTGCAAAAACCAGATCTATGCATAGAGAGACATTAAGCAGTAAAAATAAGGTTTTGCTCCATACATCCAATAGACAAGACAAGAACAATATATTTTGAAAGAATTTTTGTATTAAGGGCACCTGGGAGGAAAGCAAGAAGGTGTATCCAATTCTCCTCAATGGGATGGGTTCTTGGAAGTCCTCGGCACTTCATATCTAGAATTTCTCTCTCTTGTTGGTGTAGAAAACCCAGAGAAAGATAGAACTCAAAGGGAGCTCACACAGTAAATGAAGAATGTGACCAAATGTATAGATCCAGAGTGATCTAATAGGCAACAAAAGGTGAAGAATGATAGGAAAAACCCTCCTATTTATAACAAAATATTGGGTCATTCTAGATCTTGGTGCATAATTAAAATAACATTAACCAAATCTAGATCCACATTTTATGGAATATTTTATTATATTTGTTGGAGGGAAAAGGTATTTGACTTGGGTCACATCCCTTTATTTGCGAATAATAAATAAATAAATGATTTATTTATCATTTTAAGGAAGTGGTTGAAGGATAATCAAATAAATAATGATTTATTTAATTATTTATGGGTGATTTAGTCATATTTAACAAGGAATATTATTTAAATAAGATTTAAATAATTATTCCTAGAAAATAATAAGACAAATAAAGATTTATCTAATTAATTTCTTTGTTTTGGGTTAAACATGACCAAGAATAATAATTAAATTATTGTTCAATTGATTATTCCTTGAGGAAAATCAAACAAATATAGGTTTGTTTAATATTTCCTTTTGGGGTTTCCTGTTTAGACCATAAACAACCTAATAAATGTGTTTTATTAAGTTATTTTACATAGTGAAGGCAATTTTACTTAGGGTAAAATTGGTCTTACATGGTGTACTTGGGTCCATCTAATGATAGTAGGTTAGATGACCAAAAAATGGTGTAACAGGTATCTTGATGTTTCATTGATTCAGTTAGTTTACAATGCTTCAATGATTCAGATTTTGAGATTCAATATTTATGTTTTGCATATTGGTTTGGGCTTATTGTTGGTGTGGGTCTAGTTTGTTAATATAATGAAAGGTGGCCTACATGTTTTGATGATTGTTTGAAGAAATGGATCCAATATGAAATATTGTGAAACATGTTCCAGAAGGTGCTAAGGGTTGGAGCCCTCAGTGAGGGGGTAGGATCTCCCTTATGGTAGGAGCCAGTAAATGAGATTATGGGGTTGTAGCTCCCTTGTAGTGGATTCTAGAGAACGAAGGGAGGTTGTAGCCTCCTACAGGTGGGTGCCTAAATGTTGGTAAGAGTATACACTAGTACAAGATGTAATTCAAATTTTATTTATAAAATAAGAAAGTAGACAGAGACGACAAGAACGAAGTTTTTCTTCCACTTTGGGTTTCCAGCCAAAATCAAGGTGTCCATATGTGTTGATATGTTTATTATATGTTGGTGATTTATCTACTCTTTACTACTCATGGTTATTGATTAATAAATGGATAATTAAATAATGATGCAATGGTTAAAGATAAACATCTCATGAAACATATACAAAAATAGTTATCTGGACATATGCAGTTTGAATTCACTAGAGTCACCTACACATGTAGGTTGCATGAATAACAATAGCATATAGAATATTGAATGTGAAATTGAAATTTAAAGTGAATTAAAAATACTGATTCAACCACCCGCCCTCCTCCCCCCCCCTCTCATTATTTTTCCTGACAAGTTGAAGCTATGCTTGCGATGATGGTGGTTGTGACTGAGGTAATGCCCCTGGTGGTTGATTAACAATGTTAGAAGGGAATCACAAGCTTTTAGGCCATAGTGGCACTTTAGATACCTGATTTAACCAATGGGGAGGGTATTGTGTGTTTATTTTACTTTTCTAGGGAAACTCAAATAATGGTTGGGTTTTCCATGTGTGTAATATTCCAAAATTTGCCTACAACAAATTGGAATATTAAATTTTGCTATTTTCACTTAGGAGTTGAATAATTAGGTGAGGAGGCCCATACATAATAAAAAGATGGATAAAATCCCTCTTAGTATGAAAGGGGATCATCAGTGGAGTTGGATTTCAAACCCTCATGTGTGAAAGAGGACATTTGCAAGAAGACAGGGTCAAGTTTGACCAAGTCAAACAACACAGAGGTAGGAGGTGGAGAGAATCTTGTGGGACCGCGCAGTGAAAGAAGAGGGAAGTTTCCTTGATGGAGGAAACCCTAAAGAGTGGGACCCATGGAGAGGGAGCTATCATTTTTTTAAAAGGAGGGCAAGGCAGCCATTGTTACACATGCATATGATTATTGATTTCTTGTCTGCTTAGACTATTTGTAGTCTCCATCTATTTAGCTGAGTTGCAGTGCTGTTTAGCACGAGGGATTATTGTTTAGGATTCCTTCTCCTTCTTGAGAGGCCTTTTTAGGGATTGCACTTCATTTCTCCACATCCAGGCTCAAGGCCAAAGCCATTCCTCCAGCTGCAACATTATTTCTACTCAAGTATAACGTTGTGTTGCAGGGTGTTGCAGTGGAGGATCCCACAACACCATTCCTTGGCTTGTTTTTTAGAGGAGGGGGACTTCTTTCATTTGGGAGAACAATAAGGAAGGATTCATAGCATATTTTAGATCTTGGCACTTGGCCAACACATTCTATTCCACCTACAACACAGTTTCCCTCAGTATCTGCGTTATTTTCAGTGTGCATCTGCAGTAAGGGTTTGCAGTGTTGATTGGAGGGTGAGATATTCAGTGATAGGACCAGCATTTCACTTATAAGATCCATTGGAGGAGGTTTACTTCAGATTGTATATCATCTTCAACCATCTCCATCCAATTCCAGTTTTGAGTTGTAGCTGCTACCCTGCAACTCCGACATTTTTCCATTTTTGTATATTTCAACCAATCCTTCTAAGGATTGTTGTATTATTGTTTCCTGGGGTTGAGAGCTTGATCCCCATCATTTCTTGAGCCATACGTTGTTATATATTTCTGTTATTATTCAGTATGATGCAATGTCTCTTATAAACTGCGTCCTCTTAGCCTGCAAAAATTCATGTTCAGCAGTGTTTAGCTATTTTCATGTACACGTCCCTTTTGAGGCTACATTTCTTTGCTTGAGTGACTCTTTCCTCAAGGATTTGTATATCACTGCTGCTATATTATACATTTTTTGGATATTCAGATCTTCATGTGTTCTGGGTTATTAAAATAACGTTGTTGTTCCATTGAATGTTCATACATTGTTGCAGCCCCTTCATCGGGCACCTTTTTTTCAAGAGAACTAGGTGTGGGAGATCTGTTTAACCCACCTAGAGGGATTTATTTTGAGCCTCCTTGATCCAGGTGGATATCAGTGGCCTCCCACCTATTCCATTTGGACCCGCAGCATCAATTCTTTCAGTTTTTCAGCTTCAGCACAGCTTACTATTTATAGCAGGTTTTCGGGTCCTGCACACCCGGAGCCATTTTGGGGTATTAATAATCCAGGTGGATATTGGTGGCCACCCACCGAGTCCATTTGAACCCCCACCATCAGTTATTTCATTTTGTAAGTTTCGGCAAAACTTACTATTTTTAGCAATTTTTCGGGTCCTGAACTTCCGGAGCCGTTTTGAGGCCCTAAACGACGTTTTTTGGGTATCGTTTGACCAGTGAATTTGAACATCAAATTCACCCCGAAAGTTGTGGTCCTTGGATAGATCTTTCTAACGAGCTATTCAGCGCATCAAACGGAGATCGGATGCCAAAGTTATGCCCCCGGGAAGTTAAACCACCAATTTACCCAAACGGGCGCCCACAGTTTTGGCGCCTCATCTCCTACGGTTAGGTTTTTGGACGTTTCAAATTCTACATTGTTTCTCAACAATAAATAGGCCCTCGAGCCTCATTGTAAGACAGTTCAGGGGGTTGGGAGCCAATACATCTCTTCTTAGAGATAAGCGCTACCAGTGCCCTAGCTCGCCACATCTCCATCATGTCTGCATTGTAACACAGTTCTTTTATTTCCGTTATGTCTGTAATAGGCCTGCGAGCCTCAATGTAACGAAGTTCAGAGGTCTGTAGCCACCACATCTCTTCTCAGAGATTCGCTACCAGCACCCTAGCTGTTTTAGTTCCATTATGTTTGTAAGCTTATTTCAGTTATTCGTTTATTAATAAAATAAAGCATTATTTCCGCTGCATCTCTGTGCTTATGGTTATATCTGTATTCTGTTGCGTTCCTGTATAAAATCCGGATCAGTGGTATCAGAGCGGGGTCTGCTCTTTCTCTATTTTTCTCTTCAAGTCCCCAATGCGGCCAGGGTATAAGGAGTTCAACCTCGCAACCCCGACGACCCCCCATGGCGGAAGGAAAGAAAGACGAGGGAGCAGGAGATCCTATCAAAATCTTGCTCGAGGATGCCCTCGAGAAATAGAGGAACGCAATGATGAACAAATTTTTTTTTTTCAGATCCTTCAATGGCTGCCCACCGATGGCACATCTAAATCCAACACCAAGTTCAACAAAATTCCCCCCCCCCCCATGGAGGAACTTAACGCAATGGAGACCATTGCTTCCTAAGGAGGGAGGAATGATCCAGGTGGATATCGGTGGCCTCCCACCTATTCCATTTGGACCCGCAGCATCAATTCTTTCATTTTTTCAGCTTCAGCACAGCTTACTATTTATAGCAAGTTTTCGGGTCCTGCACACCCGGAGCCGTTTTGGGGCATTAATAATCCAGGTGGATATTGGTGGCCACCCACCGAGTCCATTTGAATCCCCACCATCAATTATTTCAGTTTGTAAGTTTCGGCAAAACTAACTATTTTTAGCAGTTTTTCGGGTCCTGAACTTCCGGAGCCGTTTTGAGGCCCTAAATGACTTTTTTTGGGTATCATTTGACTAGAAAATTTGATCATAAAATTCATCAAATTCGCCCCAAAATTTGTGGTCCTCAGATAGATCTTTCTAACGAGCTATTGAGCGCGTCAAATGGAGATCAGATGCCAAAGTTACGCCCCCGGGAAGTTGAACCACCAATTTACCCAAACGGGCGCCCACAGTTTTGGCGCCTCATCTCCTACGGTTAGGTTTTTGGACGTTTCGGATTCTACATTGTTTCTTGTTGAAATTTGGTACCGGAGGACAGGTGGTTCCCTAAGGCTTTGATCTTTGGCCTAGGGAAAAGTGTCCAAAAGAATTTAATTTTTCTCCTAAAGTGACTTTAAGTGATAAAGTTACTAAAGTGACTTTATAATTTTTATAAAGTCAAATCTAATTTTAAAGTGACTTTAAGTGATAAAGTTTCTAAAGTGACTTTATAAAGTTATAAAGTCAAATCTAATTTAAAAGTGACTTTAAGTGATAAAGTTACTAAAGTCTAATTTTAAAGTGACTTTAATAAAGTCAATGTAAAATTAGAAAGGAAAAGTGACTTTGGAAATAAATGACTAAGTGGGTCTTTATTAAAGTGGGGTGAATTAAAAAATAGAAAGTGAGATTTAAATGAGTATTTAATCTCAGCCCTAGATCTCAATCTATCTCAGCCATTGGATTTAGGGATTCCCCAAAAGTCACTTAGGGTTAGGATAAAGGAGGAAAAAGAGGAAAAGGTCATTCATTCTTTCATGAGCAGATTGGGAGAAGGAGAGCAAGAGAGCAAGGGAGATTTCTGGGCAGTGAGGAGAAGGAGGCAGCAGCTTGGCACGCATTCCAAGGCAGCATTTCAGCAAGACATTTCAGCAAGACAAGTGCAGCAGATTTAGCAAACAGCAGGCAGAGTTTTGGCACGGTTTTCTAGGCAGGGAGGCCGTACAGCAAGGCTGTACAGCAGGGCCGTACAACAATATTGGGCACGCAAATCGAGGCAGCAAGGGGCTGTACCGTACAACAGAGTTTTGCAGCAGTTTTGGCACGCAAATCGAGGTTTTGGACAGCAGCATTAATTGCTGTTTGCACAGATTTTGAGGAGGCCGTACAGTTGCATTTATTGCAGATTTCTGGGCACGCAAATCGAGGAGAACGTACAGCATTTATTGCTGTTCTGTTTTTGCTGTTTGTACATTTTCCGAGGCGGTGGTTAAGCACGGAAAAAGAGATAAGTTGTAAAAGTTTGTTTGCTGATTTTTATTTCGCTGAATATTTCTCTCACTGTAAAAAGCATTTTTCCAGAAATAAGGAGCTTTCAAACTGGTTTTCCCCAAGAGTTGTAGGGGGTTTTTCCAGGGTCATGTTGACCAAAAATATCAGTGTCAAATGTGTGAATGACTGTTTTTACCGTTGTTTTTTATTTCGCATTTTTCCAAAGACTCAAAAATTTTAATTTGTGTTTTCGCAAAATTTATTTTCCGTTAAACTTTGTTAAATGTATGGATATGGGAAAGGGCATTTAATTATTTTGGAGTAATAAGGTGAAAACTCGGAACCGGGGTGGGAATGTATCTTCTACATGGTATCGTAGAGGTTGAGGCCGAAGGGCAGACCAGGGGATTAAAGAAGGAGGAAAATTACAAGATGTTGTTTTTTCACTCAGAAAATTCCAGCAAGCTGATTTTTCACTCACAAACAACAGTTTTATCTTTACTACAACAGTGCTATTTTTTTAGTTTTAGGACAACAAGATGTCTTTGGGACTGAGGGTGGAGGATAGGTTGGATGGGCATTCCAATTACAACATTTGGAAGGAGAGAATGCATAATATCTTTGATGAGGCAGAAGTCTGGGACATTATGGTGCATACCACACAGAACCCTGTAAATGTGCCTACTGATGCTACTCAGTTGGCAGCATATAATAAAAATAACAACAAGGGTAAGATATTGATTCTAGACGGAATCAAAGACCATCGCATTCCTCATGTGAGAGGGAAGAGAAATGCTCATGAGATGTGGACAACATTGTCCAATCTCTACCAGAGTACTAATGAGAACTGGAAAATGGTCCTGAAGGAGAAGCTGAAGACCATTAAGATGGGCAATGATAGTGTAGCTGGATATCTCACAAAGATTACTAATGTGAGAGATGAGTTGGCAGCGATTGGAGAGGCCATTCCACCCACTGAGTTGGTGCGGATTGCAGTGAATGGCCTCCCCCGTTCATGGATGAACTTTGCTGATGGAGTTTGTGCACGTGAGACCCTTCCCACATGGGAGAGGTTTTGGGATGATTGCATTCGGACAGAGATCAGGAAAGGTCAGCTTGGGGCAGCCAAGCCAGTTGAGCAGGATGAGGATGTAGCACTGTTGGCAGGACGCAAGAAAGGCAAAGGGAAGAAGCAGGCTTCCACAAGCAATGGTGGGGGCAAAGGCAAAGGTAAAGGTAAACAGGATAACACACGGAAGGACTATTCCAAAGTGAAGTGTTGGAATTGTTAGAAGATGGGACACTATGCAGTTGTGTGTCCGGAGAAGAAGAAGAAGAAGGGGAAGAACCAGAGCATGGCAGCTTCAGCAGAGGTTGAGGACTTTGCAGATCGTTTTGACCGGGAGTTTGGGTTCACTGCGTGTGAGTCCTCTAGTGTGGGATTATCTGCCATAGAGGTTCAGAGGGAGCATGCATTTCCCTCGATTAGCGGAGCATCTTCGGGTATTTGGTATGTGGACAGTGGGGCTTCACGTCACATGACAGGAGTCCGTGAGTACTTCTCAGAGCTTTCAGAGAGTGGCACTGATGTAGAGGTAGTACTCGGTGATGACAGAGTTGTTAGAGTAGTTGGTGTGGGAACATTGACATTTCAGAGGGAGTCCAAACCTCCCTTGAAGGTGTCAGATGTTCTTTATGTGCCAGGGATGAGGAAGAACCTCATATCCATCTCAGCTTTGGAGGATAGAGGATATGAGGTACTGTTCAGGGGAGGACAGGTGTTGATGTATCCCAAGGGCACTCCAGCTGATTCAGCTAGAGTGATAGGTGTATGCCATGCAAAGGTGTACAAGTTTGCATTTCAGTCCCTTTTGGCATTGAGCAGTAGTATCGACAGCAGAGCTAGCAGTTCTAAGCAATGTGAGATTTGGCACCGCAGGATGGGGCACATGTATCATGGAGCCTTGAGGACTTTGCGGGAGATCACTACAGGTGTGCCAGATTTCAGTACTAATCACTTTGATACTTGCAGAGGATGTGCGATGGGCAAATTTGCCAAATCCCCTTTTCCCAGCAGTGACAGCAGAGCGACTGGGATACTTGATTTGATTCATTCCGATGTGAGCGGTCGGATGTCTCATGTTTCCTTGAGTGGATATGAGTACTATGTTTTATTCATTGATGATCACTCCAGGAGGACCTGGATTTATTTCTTGAAGACCAAGAGTGAGGTCTTCAAGCAGTTTCAGGAGTTCAGAGCTCTTGTGGAGATATAGACAGGTCGGAAGATCAAGTCCATGAGGTCGGACAATGGAGGAGAGTACACCCTCGGAGAGTTTGTTGACTATTGTGCGGAGGCAGGCATTAGGAGGGAGTTCATTGTTCCTTACAACCCCCAGCAGAACGGGGTTGCGGAGAGGAAGAACAGATCCATCGGAGGGGCTGCCAAAGCCATGTTACATGATCAGGGGTTGCCATTGTTTTTGTGGGCAGAGGCCTGCAACACAGCTGTTTACTTGCAGAACAGGAGTCCGCATCGTGCCTTGGGGTACATGACTCCGGAGGAGGCTTTTTCTGGGAAGAAGCCTGATATTGGTCATCTTCGTATCTTTGGGTGCATCACATACTCCTACATACCCAAGGAGAAGAGGACCAAACTAGAGCCCACCGCAGAGAAGGGTATCTTTGTGGGCTACAGTGAGAACTCAAAGGCCTTTCGGATTTACATTCCTGCGCAGAGGAAAGTTGTTGTCGGGCGGGATGTGAAGTTCGAGGAGGACAGGGCCTTTAGGAGGTCATGGGAGTTAGAGTATCTGGATCAGCCAGACCCTCAGCAGCAGTTGAGTCAGTCACAGGGATCCAGTGGGCAGGGATCAGGAGGATCCGGAGGTACATCTATGACGATCGCAGGTCCGTCAGTGGGGAGTGGCTCGCAGAGTCAGAGGGGTGGTGCTATGGGCAGCACGCAGAGCAGTCCACAGAGCAGTTCACTGGGGAGTCCACTGATGGATAGTTCACACGGTACCTCAGCATCTACAGGTTCAGGTGCAGGCAGGAGGACAGCAAACAGACAGTCAGGAGTTCAGGCTCCTGATGTTGAGGAGGAGGAGTTTTATTCTCCAGCGGGAGAAGTGTGCTCAGGGAAGAGGAAGCCCAAGTGGCTTCAGGACACCTTGAGAGATGCCACATCTGTTGCTGAGCCTAAGAGGCCGGTCGGAGAGAGCAGACCACCTGAGAGGTTTTGTAGCTATATGGCAATGGCTACCAGCATCCTTGACTCTGAGCCTTCTAGCTATGAGGAGGCAGCTAGCCAGCAGGTCTAGAGAGAGGCCATGCAGGAGGAGTATTCTTCTATAATGAAGAATGATGTTTGGGAGGTGGTGCCGAGGCCTGAGGGCAAATCCGTGGTTACTTCCAGATGGCTTTACAAGGTAAAGCATGCTGCAGATGGCAGCATTGAGAAATTCAAAGCGAGGTTTGTGGCTAGAGGGTTCTCCCAGATAGAGGGAGTTGATTATGAGGAGACCTTCGCTCCCGTGGCTCGATATACTTCGATCCGCTCCATTATATCGATAGCAGCAGAGATGGGTTGGAAGATCCACCAGATGGATGTGAAGATCACATTTCTCAATGGCTTCATACAGGAGGAGGTGTACATTGAGCAGCCACAGGGCTTTGAGGTGCATGGGAAGGAGTCCCATGTGTGCAGACTGAAGAAGGCCCTTTATGGCCTGAAGCAAGCTCCCAGAGCTTGGTACTCCAGGATAGATACTTACTTGCAGAAGATGGGTTTCACAAAAAGTGAGGCAGATCCGAACCTTTACTATATTGTGATAGGTGAGGAGCCTCTCATTCTGGTGCTGTATGTGGATGACTTGGTCATTACAGGTGCAGAGAGACTCATAGAGCATTGCAAGAGAGATCTTGCGGCGGAGTTTGAGATGAAGGACATCGGCTTGATGCATTACTTTTTGGGTTTGGAGGTGTGGCAGGAGGAGGGGCATTTCTTCCTGGGGCAGGGGAAGTATATTGTGGATATCCTTGGCAGATTCCACATGGAGGATTGTAAACCCATGTCAACACCGATGATCACCAACTGGAAGAAGCTTCATGCTTCGGATTCAGAGTTGGTGGATCCCACATTGTACAGACAACTGATTGGTTCATTGATGTATTTGGTCAACACTAGGCCAGATATTTGTTTTGCAGTCAACACGATGAGTCAGTTTATGTGTGAGCCTAGGAAGGTTCACTGGGTGGCTGCAAAACACATTTTGCGGTACTTGCAGGGGACAGTGGATTATGGTCTGGACTACAGGCAAGGGGATGGAGTGAGATTGGAAGGTTACACTGATTCTGATTGGGCAGGTTGTGCTTCTGATAGGAAGAGCACTTCAGGGTGCTGTTTCGGGTTGGGTTCGACAGTGGTGTCATGGTTCAGCCAGAAGCAGCAATCAGTAGCATTGAGTTCAGCGGAATCAGAGTATATGGCAGCCAGTCTAGCTAGTTGTGAGGCCATCTGGCTTCCGCAAGATGTTGTTTGGCTTATTTGGTCAGCCATTAAGACCTTCAGTGATTTACTGTGATAATCAGAGTTGCATTAAACTCACGGAGAATCCAGTATTTCATGACAGGTCAAAGCATATTGGAATCAAATATCACTTCATCAGAGACTATGTTCAGAAAGGAGCTGTGAAGCTTGAGTATATTCCCACTGATGAGCAGGTTGCAGATATTCTTACCAAAGCCTTACCACGGGGCAAGCATGTCTACTTCAGAGACAAGATGGGTGTGGTGAGGAACACCTTCCTCGGTAAGAGGGAGTGTTGAAATTTTGTACCGGAGGACAGGTGGTTCCCTAAGGCTTTGATCTTTGGCCTAGGGAAAAGTGTCCAAAAGAATTTAATTTTTCTCCTAAAGTAACTTTATAATTTTTTATAAAGTTAAATCTAATTTAAAAGTGACTTAAGTGATAAAGTTACTAAAGTGACTTAAGTGATAAAGTTACTAAAGTGACTTTATAAAGTTATAAAGTCAAATCTAATTTTAAAGTGACTTTAAGTGATAAAGTTACTAAAGTTAAAGTGACTTTGAATAAAGTCAATATAAAATTAGAAAGGAAAAAGTGACTTTGGAAATAAAAGACTAAGTGGGTCTTTATTAAAGTGGGGTGAATTAAAAAATAGAAAGTGAGATTTAAATGAGCATTTAATCTCAGCTCTAGATCTCAATCTATCTCAGCCATTGGATTTAGGGATTCCCCAAAAGTCACTTAGGGTTAGGTTAAAGGAGGAAAAGGAGGAAAAGGTCATTCATTCTTTCATGAGCAGATTGGGAGAAGGAGAGCAAGAGAGCAAGGGATATTTCTGGGCAGTGAGGAGAAGGAGGCAGCAGCTTGGCACGCATTCCAAGGCAGCATTTCAGCAAGACATTTCAGCAAGACAAGTTCAGCAGATTTAGCAAACAGCAGGCAGATTTGTTGAGCACGGTTTTCGAGAAAAGGAGGTCGTACAGCAGGGCCGTACAGCAAGGCCGTACAGCAAGGTTGGGCACAGATTTCGAGGCAGCAAAGGGGCTGTTTTATTTGGCACGTTTTTCTAGGCAGGCCGTACAGCAAGTGGTTGTACCTTTGCACGGAAATCGAGGCAGATTCCGTACAACAAGTTTTTGCTGTCTTTTGGCACGAATTTTGAGGTCTGTACAACAATATTTATTTATGTTTTGGCACAGATTTCGAGGTGGCTGTACAGCTGCATTTATTGCAGATTTCTGGGCACGCAAATCGAGAAATCCGTACAACATTTATTGCTGTTCCTGTTTTGCTGTTTGTACATTTTCCGAGGCGGTGGTTAAGCACGGAAAAAGAGATAAGTTGTAAAAGTCTGTTTGCTGATTTTTTATTTTGCTGAATATTTCTCTCACTGTAAAAAGCATTTTTCCAGAAATAAGGAGCTTTCGAACTGGTTTTCCCCAAGAGTTGTAGGGGGTTTTTCCAGGGTCACCTTGACCAAAAATTACTGTGTTATGATGTGTTGAATGGCTGTTTGTTACCACTTTTTTTTATTTCTGCATTTTCCAGCATTCTGAAAAATTTCCAGAATTTGTGTTTTCAGCAAAATTTATTTTCTAGTTTGTTAAATGTATGGATATGGGAAAGGGCATTTAATTATTTTGGAGTAATAAGGTGAAAACTGAAAACCGGGGTGGGAAACAGAATTTTCTACATTTCTCAACAATAAATAGGCCCTCGAGCCTCATTGTAAGACAGTTCAGGGGGCTGGGAGCCGATACATCTCTTCTCAAAGATAAGCGCTACCAGTGCCCTAGCTCGCCACATCTCCATCATGTCTGCATTGTAACACAATTATTTTATTTCCGTTATGTCTGTAATAGGCCTGCAAGCCTCAATGTAACGTATTTCAGAGGTCTGTAGCCACCACATCTCTTCTCAGAGATTCGCTACCAGCACCCTAGCTGTTTTAGTTCCATTATGTTTGTAAGCTTATTATAGTCATTCGTTTATTAATAAAATGAAGCATTATTTCCGCTGCATCTCTGTGCTTATGGTTATATCTGTATTCTGTTGCGTTCCTATATTTCGGTCTTAGATACATTGATCTAAGGTATCCAGGTCTAGG
>JAXQQM020059883.1:0-24168 GCA_034641835.2 Pinus albicaulis | reverse complement strand
ATGGGATATAAGCTATACTTTCCCTTGACATATTGAGTAGATGTTGCACGTTCTTTAAAGCTTTTTATTAATATAAAAAGAGTTGTTTTTAATGTGAATTTTTACAGTTTGTGGCGGATTTTTTTGTGATTTTTTTTTCAGATTTTAAACAAATTAAATTGGAAAAATAAATTAGAAATTTTTTCAAAAATGGCGTTACTATTTGAAAACAACTCTTCTATGTGCATGGAGTGTCATAACACGAAACCAACTTCTATTATATGTTAGACGATTAAAACATATTCAGCCGATAGGCAAAGATTAGTTAAAAATATTTCATTCACAAGTACAATTATGAAAACGCCATCTTGCAGAGTACATTCAATGAACCGGAGAGTTTCTTCACTCTCATTCTTTTTAAGCATCGAGAATATGAGATTTTTTCTCTAGGTCAATCTCCGCCTCTTCGTCGCTATCACTAAGGTGTTCTGCGTCGAGAATCTTCAGCAGGCCAAATCGTGCATTTCATCTTCAATCGCAGAGGTGAGAATAAGCTCCAATAGGCATATGGTTTATCTTCAAATCCATGAGATTGTGCAGACGATCCCTGTCCAAAAGTCATCGTTTTGAATCTCTCAGCGGTGGCGATAATCGGATTTTCAAATCTATGACAGCCGCCTTCGGTTCACCTTACGCTACAACAATCTCCTCCGGAAACCATAAAAACTCATATAGACCACAAGTGATCAATTAATTTAGCGATGGTTCTCATATTTCTGAAGCACGAGTGGCACCCAGCCTCCTTTTCTTCCGATTTATCGACCTGATCATACTTTAATCCATTACAACCACGAACCTTGTGTAGTGTTTTAGATCTATAGATATAATTTCCAGGGTAACAGGTGATAATTTTTTTATTCTTGCCGGTGGTGCTCTTGGATCTTATCTCGAATTCTTTGGAGCATTATGTGTTAGTAGTGCAGTTTCGTTAACTCAACTTCCAAATACAATTCCTTGTATAGAAAAAATACAATCCAAGTTCCAATAGTAAATTAAAGAATTTGGGAAAAATAAGGCCCGATTTTGGACTAAAAAATAAGAGGTATCATCTCGGAGAAGTATAGTCATGGGACTGCTGGTTTCCTGTGAAAGTGAACCTGATAACGAGACGAGAATGCTAGAGGCACCATCCGAGTAGTGCAATTGATGAGACCAGGCCTGTATACAATTGATGAGAGTTGCTTTTGCTTACTGAGCTTTCGGTTGTTGTTAGATATGAATATGCGCTGATATGGCGAGCATCAAGTATCTGTGTAGGAGGACGATGCCGAGAAGAAAACAGATGGGCTTTCAGTGGAACATGATGATGGGGATCAGGAGGAAGGGGACAAAAATCGACAAAAGTCTCACAGACAAGATATATGAAACAGCTTTTGCAGCCAATACCATAGTTTCCTCGAAGCTTGGATATGGGAAACAAGAATATCCTCTGGTGGAAGAGAAACCAGAGGGGAAAACAATGGAAACGTATGAAGATGAGCACGACATAGGTGAAGGAAAAAGTTATACCCAAAAAATTTACAAGACAACCACCACTGCAAAGAATGCCATTTCCTTAAAGATTGGATATGGAGGAAAATAAACTGTTGTGCAGCATCATGAGCAACAGATTGATAAGCTTAGCAAGGGTGAATCTAATATTTATCCAGTGAGTTATAGTAATTAATAATTGTATTTAAGTTGATGGATTGCAATTTTTATTTTTGGGTTCTGTTGATGTGTTGATTTACATTTCAAATAAAGAGTCCATATCTGGTTGAAATGATGAAATAATCCCGGCAGTAATAATATCAGAACCATAGAAAACAAAGACTGAAAGCAGTGGCAGTCCCTGCCGATTTGACATGAAACTCTTGGGAATATCAACCAACATATTTTTTCAATTTGAGAACTGTCCATAAATTATTTATTTCATGACTGGCTTATCAAATCCATATTTCGTCTCTTTACATGAGTTCCATTTGTTCCTAAACAACAGTCAACAATGGACAACAATCGGAAATGGACAACAGTTGGCAATGGAAATACAAAAACCTAACGACACAAAGTCAAGCAAACAACATTTGTCAAACAATTTTTCTACAATGGTATGGCAAGCAGATAATCATTTTGGATTGGTGCAACTAAACATTAAGAATAATCTTACCAAAAATAAGTTTACCAGAGTTTTGTGCTCTGTTAAAAATATTTTAACATAATTAAGTTTAACAAAATTAGGTCGTGCTCTATCTATTCTGTTAAAATGGTGCTCTGCCTATTCTGTCTTACACTTACACGCTGCAACATCTGCAATAGACGAAGAAGATATTAGTATAGCTGGGACCTACAGATCATCTTACTATACTCCCTTAGTTAAAGGCCCTATATATTCTAGAAAAGAGACGAATGGACAAAGAAGAGAAGGCTCTTCTATGTGGTTCCCCAGTAGTTGGTTTAGCAAGATACTTGCATTGTTACAATTTCTGTGAGCTTCTACTAAGCACAACCACAGTGAAATGTCATACCCGATGCTGGATTTGATGTGAAAGATGTAGCTGGGATATGTTAGATACAACACAGTCGAATTCAACACAGTGCTTCCACAGTGTGTATTTCCATATATCCATATGCCCATATTCATCTTAATCCAACATAGGCAGATTAACCATATTGACCAAATTACGTTATCTCTACATTAAAATGAATACAGGAAAGCAGAACTCCCTCGCTTCTATAGTGGAAAATTCTACCATTCCAGGTTTTAAGTTTGGAGAGTAAGCACTTTACGGATAATACCACTCAAAGGGAGAGAAGGAAAGCTAGAGCAGAACTCCCTCGCTTCTGTAGTGGAAAATTCTACCATTCTAGGTTTTAAGTCTGGAAGGTCAGCACTTTACAGATAATACCACTCAAAGGGAGAGAAGTAAAGTTGGCTTTTTTATGGAAAGTTAGCTTTTTTTGTCGTTCTTAACTCGAAAGTGGGAAATGGCATTGACCAGAACTAGAATTCCACATAACCATATTTTCAGCAATGGCTCAAAGACATCACTCTTAGTTTCTCATCTATGTCTTAAAGACATCTTTCTCAGTACTGGGGATGGGCCTTGAATTGGTCACGAAGTTGGTTACTCTTAATAATTTCGACATTTTCATAAATTCAAAGTAATTTCCAACCACCTCAAATATTATTCTGGCATTTTTTCAAATTCAAAGTAAATTCCAACAACTTCGAATATCATTCTCTAAATATGAGAATTAAGGATTTTGAAACCTAAAAATGAAACTATTATGTGCTTCTCAAGAATTATGAAATTTGCTAGAATATGATTTGATAAATTTAACTCATGGTCATGTTCCTTCTAGTTAGGACAAATGCTTAAAGAGGTTAATTTAGGTAATGTGAGAAAAAGTACTCAAGAGGTCCTTTTTCATTCAACAAATATAGTGTGATTCGTTTAGACATGGATAAGACTCAAAAATGATTTGAGAAATATTTTAATGGAAGTGGAAAAAATAGTTGTGATATAGGTCAAAAACATGGAAAATCACAAAATTCTAAGAAATTTGGTCATTATAAATGCAATTTATAGAAAAACTAAAACAAGAAGTTTCCTTTTACAAATAAAATGGAGGTGGGGAACTTCATAATAATGTGTTTAGTGTAGTATGGTTTTTAGGTAGTGGAAATAGTAACAAAATGTCTAGAAATAAAGATAGCTCTAAGATAAATAACTCTACAAAACTTGATATATTATTGAGATATGGAAATATAATTGAGTTTTAAGTGAAAGTAAAAAAATTATTGTAAAAATAAAACAAGTTGAAGTGAGACACATTAGTGATGTCTTTTATGTTTATGTTTTAGCACATAATTTGTTGAGTGTGAGGTAACTTATTGAAAAATGATATTTCTTTTAGATATAATAAATTCATTTAATATCATCAAGAAAATCATAATCAAATTGTGACATAGACATGAATTTTTGGATATTTTTAAGTTATTGTTGGACTTAAGCGCCATGAAAGATGGGATTGAAATTATTTGATGATGTAATTAAGTTTTATTTTATTAAATTAATAATAAAGTGAGTTGTTTTGAAATATATATAAAAAAAAAACATTTGTATATAGAATCTTATGCTAATTTATATATAAAAAAAACAAATGGTTAAGTCCACGTGGTCTACTTTCCCAAAAAAAATTCAAAAATTACATACAAGAAAACTTTGTTAAATAAATTAATTTAATGGTAGAGAAATATTATGTTACACACATAGTTGGAGAGAAATGTTAAGTTGGGTGAAAAGAAAAATAAAACATAGAGTGAGAAAAAGATATGCTTTAAATAAAAATAAAATATTGTTCTCTTAAATTAAAAAATAAAATTCCTCAATAACTAAAGAATGTAACCCATAAAGGATGTAAGCCAATATGTTACAAATAATCTATAAGAAAACCCCTTAGGAATTTAAGAAGGTTGTGAATTTTTGGAGGCAACAAAGTGAGGACTAAAAGGGAATTATTGGAGACAATGTTAATTTTTGCATTCTTATATATGGACATGTCACAGTAATTATTAATGACCTCTTTGTGATTAAATTTAATTTTACCTCTGTAAATTTATTGTTTAAAAAAAAATTCTATATCTCTCATGTTTTGAGAGAGGACAAAATTGTGAATAAAAGCGTGCATTAATTCTACATTATTATTCTTATCAATATAAAAATTGGGACAAAGCAACAATCTTTACTTCTATATAATAAAATTTTAAAATTTTTCAATTGACAAAATTCTTAGAAATTATTATAGATATTTTTCTTAACAACCATTAGATCTTTTTAAAAATCTTAAAACATTTCCTTTGCAACATCTATTATAATTACTAATTAAAACACTAAAAATAAAACCTACGCCACAAGCGGAAAATGTGCAACTTACCCAAAAGCCCAACACTGCATCCCAACGGAAAAACCATACAACCAAAATGAATCAACTCATTATCATTCAAATTAACAAAACGGGTTTTAGTTGTAAATTTTATAAACAAAGTTGATTTCAAAATTTAAATTAAGAGTAATAGTCAACTCAATGTCCTGCAAATTTACTAAACAGGTTTTGTTTAAATTTTATAAAAAAAAATTAAAAAAGAATTAAAATGTTGGTTTAAGTCTAAAATTGAATAAAAAAAATTAGTTTCAAATTTTATACTTTATCCGCATTAGAAAAAACTAAATCTATTATTGAAAAATCGAGGATAATTTAATAACAAAAAAATAAGGGTAGCGTGATTAACCAGCCGGTGCTACCTTTTCTATAACACGTGCTTCCAAGTTCCATGTTCTGTAAGTGGAACATTTAATCTGGTTCTTTCGGATTCAAAATTATGCTTTATAGTATTATAAGGTTTTTATTTTATTTTTTATTTTTATTTTTTTGAGAAAGAAAAAATGACTGGTTTTTTATATTATAAAACAGTTACATCATTTAATTATCTGTTATTGCTTTTTCATACAACATTCATTCAGATTATAAAGAGTTTCCTATCAACACATTCAAAATGAAAACTATTATGTTATACCTCATCTATATATACATATTGTCACTTCATCATGAACCGATCACATAGCAAAAAGGAAAACCATCATTAAGACCAGTGCTTGATCGCATAGCAAAAAGGAAAACTATCATTAAGACCAATAAGCATTGCTCTATTGTCACCAGTCAATACATACATATATAGGGGGAGAAAAAGGAGCATATGGAAAATGCTCGCCACTAAGAGCCAATACATAGAATCCAACACACCATCCATAGGCTCGCTTGAACATGGCGGGAACGAAAAGTGTCCAAATATAACGGAAACCTGCAAGTGTTCCACTCATAACACCATTACCGGATCAATAAGAAAAAATAACATACCTCAGAAGTATCCCTCATGGAATGGGGAATTCCAGTTGATGGATATTCTGCCTCCCCCGGATGAGAGACACAAAAATGCGCCCAGGTGGCACCTCTAGCCCTCTTTTGGATAGTTGATCCACTCTAGACTTGTTCTCCCTGTAAACATGAGTAAGAGATGGGGCATTAAACTTGGATAGCAGCCCATGAACCCGATCAATCCACCCCTGTAAACCTCTTGGCTGGAAAGAGACCCTCCCACTGATACCATCAATAATTAATTTTGAATCCCCATATATATAAATGGATTGCAAATCTAATTCATGAGCCATCAATAGACTGCTCCACAAAGCCAAGAGTTCTGCCTTATTTTTTGAGCCCATCCCCCCATTCCAATACATTTGGACACGATCACCATCGTCCATCTTGATCCAAGCACCACATCCGCATGCCCCCCCCTCGACGTTGCCCCATCAAAGAATACTGCAGGTAAAGAGATAGGGTGGGGTCGAATACGATGGGAGAGAGCTTTTATAATGGGGAAGTCCAGATCATGACCCTTAATCCACTTCATAACTGATAGGCTCATCCTAGAAAATGAGTCTATTTCGGGCAAGCCATACCTCCCAAAACACGTAGAACCACATATATTTATACACACCATTAGTATCACCCCATCTCTCAAAGGTGTCAATAATATCAATTAGGATCCACCGAGCTCCAATAATATGATCATAAAACAACAGCCATACCTTCCTAGTCAAAGCACAATACAGAAATAGATGTGTTGTCGTATCTTCATGTGATTGACAAAGAGGACACCAGCCCGAACTAGGAAAACCAAACCTTTTAAGTCGATCCCATGTAAGGATCATCCCTTTCCATGCCAACCATGAAAACAGGAGGATCTTCATAGGAATATTCCGCCCCCAATATCTTTTGAATGAAGATTCAACCCCACCACCATTCTGGCATGTCATAGTAACAAAATAGATATGCTTCACCACCAGATTCCCCTCCTTTATGATCCCATCCCATACCAGTCTATCACGGCTTTGATGAAGACACAATCCTCCCATCCGAAGGCCATCTGCAAATCTTTTCCAGGTATGTGAATCCCTTACTGGCAAACCCATTTTTTCCTTCATTTTCCAGATCGGATTGCCTCGTCTTCAATGAGATATAAGTTGCTATAAATGAGTGATACCCCTGTGAGCCAGTCGGTGGATAATCTCAGCATCCAACTGACATTCCTTGTAAATCTCCAGAATGCGATCCACCCAAAAAATGATGTCCAGACCATTCCCAAATCTCCATGATAATCTCAAACCAACACTTGGCATTATCATCTTGAAGCTTTTCCATATGGCCAATTCGGCGGATTGGTGACAGGTGACCCCCCTGTAGATCTATAGCAACAAATTCCCATCAGTATATTTGAAGTGCAGTATGTTAGACCATAAGCCTCCAGAATTTAAGGCCCTCCATAGCGATTTGGTGAGAAGGGAATTGGAAAAGGACCGGACATCCAGTAATCCTCGGCCTCCATTTTCTTTGGGAATAGACGCCAAACTAAGCTTACATAAGTTAATCTTCCCTTTGTTGGAGACCCCAGACCATGGGAAATTTGAAATGACAACATTAATACACCCTATAGTTTTTTCAGGAAAGTAGAATAAGTGCCCCCAATATACCATAAACTGTATCAACACTGCTTGAATAAGCACATACCTACCACCAAGAGATAACCATCTATGGCTCCATCTATGAACTTTTTCTTTAAACTTGTCAACCAAACACCTCTATTCAGTCATTGTATATCCACAAGTCTTCAGTTTGAAGCCCAAATAAGAGAAACCCTCCCTCAATGGCTTGATTTGAACTCCCATGAAATTAGCAATAAAATTAATCTCACCTAAATCCTCGTTACCATAAATCAAAAATGATTTCCCTCTATTGCTATGTAACCATGTTGATGCAACAAAACGATTAAACAAATAATGAATATAGAACCATTGGTTTCACAATGTCCTGCTAAATACAAGTAAGTCATCAACAAATAGATAATGAGTAATGCAGATGGAAGGGGAGAGTGATAAACCTATGATATAACTAGCCTGAGTAGCCCTCTGGAGGAGTTTGCTGAATACATCCATAATAATGATAAATATAAGTGGAGAAAGCACACAGCCTTGGTGGAGACCCCTATCTACCTTGAAGAATTTTTTTGGCTTCCCATTAATAATAACAACATAAAACACCGATGAGACACATGCCATGACCCATTGCATATTTTGCATTGAGACCTGAGCTTAAGAAGAAACAATACAATAAAGGACCAATCAACACAGTCATACGCCTTGAAAATATCAACCTTCATGATAAGAGCCTCCAATTTCTTGGTATGAATTGAATGGATCACTTCTTGTGCAGTAGCAACAACATCATGGATTGACCTGCCCTTCAAAAAGCCATGTTGTTCTACTGCAATGTAATTTGACAGGAACCCCTTCAACCGATTAGAAATGATTGTAAACATAATCTTATATATGGTGTTGCATAAGGCTATCGCCATGTAATCCAAGAAAACCTTGTGGATTTTCTAACTTCGGAATGAGAGGTAAGAAATTTGAATTCATATCCCTCGGGACATGACCATTAAGTCTGATCATTTCAGTCGTCACCAGGAGATCTTCGGCCAGAATATCAAAAAATGAATATAGAAATCGACTGGGCACTCATCTAGACCGGGACAGTTGTCCTGTGCAAAAGATCTCATAACTGCTCCAATCTCTTCTTTTGTGATTTATTTCCCAAGGAGCTCATTTGCAGCTCGATCCAACATAATCGGCATCTGGTCAAGAACCCATGCTTGACTTCTACAATCAATCTCTCCGCTAACCTTATAGAAAGATGAAAAATATCTGTAAGCCTCCTCCTGAATCTCCTCAGTCGAAAAAATTGTTGACCCATCATCCACCTCCATCCGCCAGATTGAGTTCCAATTCCTCCTGCCATTAGCCACATTATGGAAGAGTTTTGTGTTTTCATCCCCTTCTTTCAACCATTGGAATCTGCTCTTCAACTTCCATGTTACCTCCTGAATCTCCAAAATTTTGGATCTTCATTTTTCCCCTAAATTCAGAAGATCATAAGTCTGTTGAGAAGGGGGAGAAATCCTAAACTTAGCATGAATTCTTGCAATCTCCGCAGACATAGCTACCAACTCCACCCTCATGTTGTTCTTCTTTTCCTTTTCCCATCACTTTGAGCGAGATTTTAAAGCCCGTAACCAAGTAGAGAGACGCCGCCAACCTGCCCCCTCCCCATCGAGGCTCACCTCCTACCACAAGTCCGACACCATTTGGTTATACCCAGGATCCTTTAGCCATACTCGATTACATTTAAACGGTATCTCATGCACCAAAGCCTCCTTTCGCCATACTAAAGAGATAAGCATACGATCCGATAGAGATCCTTCAACAACCTGTGAGCAAAATTTTCCCATGGTGTGCATAAGGTTTTCACTCACCATAGCTCTGTCCAATATCTTACCAATATACTCCACCCCCTTCTGTCTATTAGTCCATGTCGGTACCACAGGTACAAGAGTTATATCTACCATAGTGTTGTCACTGAAAATGTGACCTATGCAATCAACCAAAGGATTTAGCTTCGCCTTGTGCCCCCATAATTCATCGGCTGATAGAGTTGCATTATAGTCCCCAATAATAATAATATTTGTGACCTCTAGGATCATTGAAGCCTCAAAACGATCCCAGAATGTAGATTGACCATGACATGTAGCATACAGGTTAATGATATGAATTTTCTCTTTGCTTCCCCGGCCAAAACCAGATAGAATAATGCCCTCGAAAAATCTATAAGCATTGAACTTGGCTAGATTTGGACCAACCCCTATCAGCATCAACAACGACTTCCAAACCATACGGGCTAATTGATAGCATATAATCAATAGCTTTCACACGGGGGCACAAAGTCTCTTGGGTAGTCCCATAGAAGGATTAATCTCATTGACCATGTCCTAAGGCGACGCATCTTTAAGTAGATCGCCAAGTCCTAATATTTAGAGGTAATGGGAATTCAATTTAGAACCATGTGTCGAGCCATAGGGGAAAAGTTCTCGTGGGTTGTCAATTGTAGATATCGGAAATTCATGAAAACTATAGCCCAACTTTGAAATAATGACTTAGATTTGGGCCTCCCACGAAAATGACGTGACCCGAAATGACGTGACCCCAACTTGGATTTTCTGGCTTAGTGAGGGACCGTGATGTTTGACGCCGACATGGGAGAAATGGTCGGGAGGAGGGTCCGTTGATTTTTGTTGAAAACATTAAGGAGCATTAAGGTCAATGTTCGATTCCCCAAAAGAGCTTTTATGTCACTACCCACTATGTTGCGCGAGAGAATTAGGAGCATCCCAAGTCTTGGATCATGTGAAGGAGGAGGAGGAGATGCCCATTCCAATGGAGACATCGAGGGGAAACAATCATTAGACCCTACGAGACGGGTCTGTGGAGGGTTGTCGAGTTCTGAGATGGAGTGATAACGAGCCCAGATGACTTTTGGGGCAGGAGCTTCATGCAATTAAAAGTCGACGATTTATGAGGAGCTGTTATATTCCAGATTTAGAGGAGGGCAGGTATATTATCATGAGCGGGAACATGCCTATTATCCTCCTGATAGAGGCATAGATGACTTACCCAGAACCGTGATCTAGAGTCCCTCGGTATAAACACCCCTTGTCAGACATCGTGCACGGACTTATATTGTCTCCTTCCATGTCCAATAAAATATGAGACGACCCCATTAGATGACAGTTTGATGATAGATTAGGCATCAGAATGGTACCCGCCAAAATTCCACCCTTTGTCTATGTTTGCGTTTCCCCCATAATAAATCAACATCTCCTGGAAGACCCCCAACGAAATTGACCTCCACCAGCAGCCAAGCAATCCGCTTATCACATTTCCCCAAGATCCGGGGATCAACGTGTTTTATTTTCCTGATTGAGTCCCTAATTGCAGTCAGCGCTTTGAGCGTCCAAAACTCCATTGGCAGTCCAGGTAACTTCACCCATACAAAACGATTTTTTAATATATATATATATATATATATATATATATAATTAAAATTGGTAAATTTTGATAAATATTATTTATATAATTTCATTATATATATATATATATATAAACAAAAAAGTTAATCAAATAACTAAATATGTTTTTTCAAATGTCAAAAAAATTAGCTAATAAGCAAAACTGGAGACAATCTATATAGTGTTGTCTCTCACCTACAATGAGATCGGCAACCTAGAATCCTTGGCTGCTTTGGACCCAATGTTTTGAGATTCCTAAATTTTAGAAGAGCTTTCTCACTCGGTTCCTGATCATGGTTATACCAAGGAAAGAAAGAAACGAATAGTTTCTCGATTCCATACTTACATTGGCGGATGAGGACAAGACAAATAGAAAATATACAATATCTTTACTTTTGTGGAAGACATTAAATTAGGTCAGAGGAGTCAATGCTTTTACTTTTGTGGAAGACATTAAACTAGGTTAGAGGAATCAATGCTTTTACTGAGAAAGATTGGATGTAAGGCTTGAACATCTGGAAAACAATTTGCAATTTGAATCTAATGTCTCTGCTCCCCAAAGAGCCTCCCTTATTATGTTGAGTGACAATTTTTTTGTATTACAATTATGTTATAGTAGTTAGACTTGTTTCACTAAATTAAGTTTGTGGTTAAAGATGTCTAGTTTCCCTTGATACAAATTAAAACCACTTATTGAATTATATGATTAAAACCACCTATGGAGTTCAATGATTAAGTTGTCACTAATTAAATGATATACTATATTTTCATATTACTCTAAAGAAATAAAAAATATTAATTTATATATAGATATATAAAAACTAAAACCGACCTTTCTTATGCAATTTGAAACTATAACCATATATGAAGAGTAATCTCACGCTAATTGATATATACCTAATAAAAAGTATTATATGAACTTTGGAATAGTGATCGATAACTTACCATAAACTTTATTTCGTGGATTTGTATATATCCATTCACAATTTTCCCAAAATTATCGAAAATTTCGCATACATGTCATTGTTCCTGTCATTGTTCCGGGACATAAATGACAGCGAGGATGACCAGAGGTTAACCGTTCACCTACATATCTCTATTCAATATCAGTCATACAAAACAGTTAACCCTTTACAAAGCATATAAATATAAAACAGCTGCAGAGCATCAAAGAGGGCATTACTATTTTTTATTAAAGAAAAAAACCCTGATTTATATTATGTCCCAGCACATATGTCATATGTCAAATTAAGTCCAAATGAGTGATCATACCTGTCATATTTTCTTTCGCCCAAGAAATGTGTGATTTCATGTTCTGGGCATGTAACAAATACAAATACAAAAAAAACTAGTTCTGGTCTTCCATAGAGCAGTAAACAACACGTTCCATATCGAAGAGCAGTAACCAAAAACAATTTCCAACAATGGTAAAAACCATACCACAAAGATCCACACTGTATTTGCAATCATGATGCAAGTGCCCGTCATTATAAAGAAATATATGAAGAAACCAGTAAAAAGTTTACCAAAAAGTTTCAGACAAAAACTATACCAAGCCTATCACCCCACTTGTTGTGGGGAAAAACATTAAACGAGAAAGAAATAGGAAACAATAACTGAATTAAAAACTGAAGGATAAACACACATAAGTAAATACACATAATTTACGTGGTAAAACCTCAACAGGGTGTCAAGGAAACATCCACGAGGCAAGGGATTGGAAACTCTTATTAATCAAATGATTCTCTGTACTTTACAAGCCTCTCGAGCCATATTATTTAACCTGGACTTATTTCATTATTCCAACTACATTTCGTTATACAACCAATCAATAGGTAATAAGTAAATTTTTTCAGAACTACTTATTTACATTTTGTTGTCATATTTTAACAAACTCCACCTTGACAACAATTTTCCTAATCCCTTGCCCATGCCCATTCATCATATTTTCCGCAAGCCGAGAGAAGCGAGACACCATCTCAGCTTCTCCACTGTAACTGGCTTCGTGAATATATTTGCATGATTTTCCTGTGTGTGGACCTTCTTGAGAACTAATTTGCTGCCTTCGACTACATGTCTCACAAAGTGATACCTTACATCGATGTGCTTGGTCTTGCTATGATAGGCTGGATTTGTAGCCAAATGAATAGCACTCTGACTGTCACAAAACATATTCACTTTCTCCTGCGTCCTTCCAATCTCATCAAGTAGACCTTTTAACCAGATTGCTTCTTTACAGGCATCTGAAGCAGCTATATACTTTGCTTCAGTAGTGGAAAAAGCAACCGTCTCTTGAAGCTTTGACATCCAGCTGATTACTCCACCTGCAAGAGTAAAAACATAACCTGTAGTAGACCTCCTTTTGTCCAAATCACCTGCATAATCAACATCCACATATCCGCAGACTGAACCTTCACGACCATCAAAGCTGATGCAATGGTCACTTGTGCCTCTCAAATACTGAAGCACCCATTTCACTGCTCGCCAATGTTCTTCCCCTGGATTTTCCATGAACCTGCTGACAACTCCAACTGCATGTGAAATGTCAGGTCTTGTAGATACCATCGCATACATTAAGTTGCCTACCGCATTTTCATATGGTACACGAGACATATACTTCTTTTCTTCATTAGTTCTAGGACTTAAATCCGAAGAAAGCTTAAAATGGGAAGCTAATGGAACATTAACAGGTTTCACATTGTTCATACCGAACTTTTCAAGTACTTTCTCCACATACTTCTGTTGTGATAACCAAAGCTTACCATTCTTCCTATCTCTGTGTATCTCCATGCCCAAGATATGTTTTGCCGCTCCAAGATCCTTCATTTCAAACGTCCTAGACAGCTGAGCCTTTAACCTGCTGATTTCTTCCATGCTTTTGCTTGCAATAAGCATATCATCAACATACAACACCAAGATAATGAATATTCCATTGAAACTTTTGAAGTATACACAATGATCATACTCACTTCTGATAAAATTCTAGCTCACCATGAAGGAATCAAACTTCTTGTACCATTGCCTGGGTGACTGCCTCAGGCCATACAATAATTTCCTGAGCTTGCAAACTAATCTTCTGCTGTGACCTTGTACAAAACCTTCTGGCTGATCCATATAAATCTCTTCATCCAAATCACCATGAAGAAAGGTTGTTTTAACATCTAACTGTTCTAACTCAAGGTCAAGTAAAGCAGTTAGTGCTAACACAGTACGAATAGAAACAAGTTTAACTACTGGTGAAAAGATCTCATGAAAGTCAATACCTTCAATCTGAGAATACCCTTTTGCAACCAATCTCGCCTTATACCTCTTGATACTTCAATCAACTTTCCTTTTCAACTTGAAGACCCATTTGCACCCAACAACACTTCTCCCTTTAGGAAGTTCTACAAGATCCCAGGTATTGTTCTTGGCTAAGGAGTCCATTTCTTCTTCCATAGCCTTTTTCCATATCTTGCTATCTGCATCATCTACTGCTTCCTGATAACAAGAAGGTTCCCCATCTTCAGTAATCAATGCAAACGATGAAGCAGAATCTTCATACCTTTTAGGTGTTTTTCTTTCCCTTGTAGACCTTCGTAGAGTGACTGTTTGCTAAATTGGTTCCGGAATTTCTCCAGTTTCCTTTGCTTCTCCACCTTTTTCATCAGAAGTCTCTCCTTCCTTTCGACTTTCTAAAAAAGGTTTAGTCTCCAGTTGAATCTGCTGACTTGGCGATACTTGCTCATGTTCAACCTTTTCAACATCTGATTTTAAAAGAGAAGATTCATCAAATGTTAAATCTCTACTAATGACTATCTTCCGTGAAGAAGGATCCCACAACCTATATCCCTTCACTGAATAATCATATCCAACAAAGACACAACATTTCGATTTTGGATCTAATTTTGAACGTTGATTTCTAGGAATAAGAGCATAGGCATCACAACCAAAAATCTTCAAATGCGAATAATCACAAGACTAACCCGACCAAACTTCTTTAGGGATTTTACAGTTTATTGCAACTGAAGGTGATCTGTGTTGAAATTTGGGTACCGGAGGACAGGTGGTTCCCTAAGGCTTTGATCTTTGGCCTAGGGAAAAGTGTCCAAAAGAATTTAATTTTTCTCCTAAAGTGACTTTATAAAGTTATAAAGTCAAATCTAATTTAAAAGTGACTTTAAGTGATAAAGTTACTAAAGTATAATTTTAAAGTGACTTTTAATAAAGTCAATGTAAAATTAGAAAGGAAAAATTGACTTTGGAAATAAATGACTAAATGGGTCTTTATTAAAGTGGGGTGAATTAAAAAATAGAAAGTGAGATTTAAATGAGCATTTAATCTCAGCCCTAGATCTCAATCTATTTCAGCCATTGGATTTAGGGATTCCCCAAAAGTCACTTAGGGTTAGGTTAAAGGAGAGAAAGGAGGAAAAGGTCATTCATTCTTTCATGAGCAGATTGAGAGAGGAGGAGAGAAAGCTGAAGAGTAATTTCTGAGCAGAGGGAGAGCAGTAAAGGCAGCACAGTAAATCCGTACAGCAAGAGGGCACACTTCCCAAGGCTGAAAATCCGTACAGCAGAGTTTCATTGGCACATTAACCGAGGCAAAAAATCCGTACAGCAGTTTGCACGGTTTTCGAGAGAGGGGCAGCACTATTTTCGAGGAGCTGGAACAGCAGCAAGGAGCACGGTTTTTTAGGCAAATTTTCTGGGCACGAAAATCAAGAAAGGGGGCTACTGTCCTATCCGTACGGAATCTGTACAGTCTGTACGATCATTCCTGGCACGTTTTTCGAGGCAGCAAAGACAGCATTTAATGCTGTAATTTCTTTGTAAAATTTCTGCTTGCTGTTTGGCACGGTTTTCAATGTGGACGGTGGCACGAAAATCGAGATAAGTGATTTTTGTGTTTGCTGTAATTTTCTGTGTATTACTGCTCACTGTAAAAGCATTTTTCAGAAATAAAAGAGAAGCTTTCAGACTGGTTTTCCCCAAGAGTTGTAGGGGGTTTTTCCAGGGTCATGTTGACCAAAAATATCAGTGTTTAAATGTGTTGAATGGCTGTTTTGAGCTTGCTGATTTTTATTTCTGCATTTTCTAGCATTCTGTAAATTTTCCAGAATTTGTGTTTTCAGCAAAAAATTATTTTCCTGTTGTTGAATGTAAGGATATGGGAAAGGGCATTTAACTAAAAGGAGAAATAAGGTGAAACTGAAAACCGGGGTGGGAAAACAAGAAATTTCTACATGGTATCGGAGCTTGAGTGCTGAAAGTGTAGTCTGGGACAGCAAGGAGAAAAATACAACCTGCTGATTTTTCACTCATAAAATTCCAGCAAGCTGATTTTTCTCACACAGAAATTTTATCTTTACTACAGCAGTGCTATTTTTCAGTTTTTAGGATAGCAGGATGTCATTGGGACTGAGGGTGGAGGATAGGTTGGATGGGCATACCAATTACAACGTTTGGAAGGAGAGAATGCAGAGTATCTTTGAGGAGGCAGAAGTCTGGGATATCATGGTTCATACCCAACAGCAGCCTGTTAATGTGCCTACTGATGCTGTTCAGTTGGCAGCATATAATAGAAAGAACAACAAGGGTAAGAGACTGATCCTAAACGGAATCAAAGACCATTGCATTCCTCATGTGAGAGGAAAGAGAAATGCTTATGAGATGTGGACAGCATTGTCTAATCTCTACCAAAGTACCAATGAGAACCGGAAAATGGTCCTGAAGGAGAAGCTGAAAACCATTAAGATGGGTAAGACTGATAGTGCAGCTGGATATCTCACAAAGATTACTAATGTGAGAGATGAGTTGGCAGCGATTGGAGAGGTCATTCCACCCACTGAGTTGGTGTGGATTGCAGTGAATGGCCTCCCTAGTTCATGGATGAACTTTGCTGATGGGGTTTGTGCACGTGAGACCCTTCCCACATGGGAAAGGTTTTGGGATGATTGCATTCAGACAGAGATCAGGAAAGGTCAACTTGGGGCAGCCAAGCCAGTTGAGCAGGATGAGGATGTAGCACTGTTGGCAGGAGGCAAGAAAGGCAAAGGGAAGAAGTAGGCTTCCACAAGCAATGGTGGGGGCAAAGGCAAAGGTAAAGGTAAATAGGGTAACACACAAAAGGACTATTCCAAGGTGAAGTGTTGGAATTGTCAGAAGATGGGACACTATGCAGTTGTGTGTCCGGAGAAGAAGAAGAAGAAGGGGAAGAACCAGAGCATGGCAGCATCAGCAGAGGTTGAGGACTTTACAGATCGCTTTGACCGGGAGTTTGGGTTCATTGCATGTGAGTCCTCTAGTGCAAGATCACCTGCCACAGAGGTTCAGAGGGAGCATGCATTTCCCTCGACTAGCGGAGCATCTTCAGGTATCTGGTATGTGGATAGTGGGGCTTCACGTCATATGACAGGAGTCCGTGAGTACTTCTCAAAGCTTTCAGAGAGTGGCACTGATATAGAGGTAGTACTCGGTGATGACAGAGTTGTTAGAGCAGTCGGTGTGGGAACACTGACATTTCAGAGGGAGTCTAAACCTCCCTTGAAGGTGTCAGATGTTCTTTATGTGTCAGGGATGAGGAAGAACCTCATATCCGTCTCAGCTTTGGAGGATAGAGGATATGAGGTACTGTTCAGGGGAGGACAAGTGCTGATGTATCCCAGGGGCACTCCAGCTGATTCAGCTAGAGTGATAGGTGTACGCCATGCAAAGGTGTACAAGTTTGCATTCCAGCCCCTTTTGGCATTGAGCAGTAGTACCGACAGCAGAGCTAGCAGTTCTGAGCTGTGTGAGATTTGACAACGCAGGATGGGGCATATGTATCATGGAGCCTTGAGGACCTTGCGGGAGATCACTACAGGTGTGCCAGATTTCAGTACTGATCACTTTGATACTTGCAGAGGATGTGCGATGGGCAAGTTTGCCAAATCCCCTTTTCCCAGCAGTGACAGTAGAGCGACTGGGATACTTGATTTGATTCATTTCGATGTGAGTGGTCGGATGTCTCATGTTTCCTTGAGTGGATATGAGTACTATGTTTTATTCATTGATGATCACTCCAGGAGGACCTGGATTTATTTCTTGAAGACTAAGAGTGAGGTCTTCAAGCGGTTTCAGGAGTTCAGAGCTCTTGTGGAGACACAGACAGGTCGGAAGATCAAGTCCCTGAGGTCGGACAATGGAGGAGAGTACACCCTTGGAGAGTTTGTTGACTATTGTGTGGAGGCAGGCATTAGGAGGGAGTTCACTGTTCCTTACAACCCCCAGCAGAACGGGGTTGCGGAGAGGAAAAACAGATCCATCGGAGGGGCTGCCAAAGCCATGTTACATGATTAGGGGTTGCCATTGTTTTTGTGGGCAGAGGCCTGCAACACAGCTGTTTATTTGCAGAACAGGAGTCCGCATCGTGCCTTGGGGCACATGACTCCAGAGGAGGCTTTTTCTAGGAAGAAGCCTGATATTGGTCATCTTCGTATCTTTGGGTGTATCACATACTCCTACATACCCAAGGAGAAGAGGACCAAACTAGAGCCCACCGCAGAGAAGGGTATCTTTGTGGGCTACAATGAGACCTCAAAGGCCTTTCGGATTTACATTCCTACACAGAGGAAAGTTGTTGTCAGGCGGGATGTGAAGTTCGAGGAGGACAGGGCCTTTAGGAGGTCACGGGAGTTAGAGTATCTGGATCAACCAGACCCTCAGCAGCAGTTGAGTCAGTCACAGGGATCCAGTGGGCAGGGATCAGGAGGATCGGTACATCTATGACGATACGGGTCGTTAGTGGCTTCGGTGGCTCACGATCGAAGGGTGGTGCTTGGACGGCATGCGAGTAGTCCACGGAAGCCGGGTTCTTTCGAGAGTCCAACGATGGAGCGGTTTCACATGGTACCTCGGCTTCTACGAGTTCGAGGTGCGAGCGAGGGAGGACAATAGACCAGACGGTCGAGGAGTTTAGGCTCTTGATGATGATGAGGAGGAGGTGTACATTGAGCAGCCACAGGGCTTTGAGGTGCATGGGAAAGAGTCCCATGTGTGCAGACTGAAGAAGGCCCTTTATGGCCTGAAGCAAGCTCCCAGAGCTTGGTACTCTAGGATAGATACTTACTTGCAGAAGATGGGTTTCACAAAGAGTGAGGCAGATCCGAACCTTTACTATATTGTGATAGGTGAGGAGCCTCTCATTCTGGTGTTGTATGTGGATGACTTAGTCATTACAGGTGTAGAGAGACTCATAGAGCACTGCAAGAGAGATCTTGCGGCGGATTTTGAGATGAAGGACATCGGCTTGATGCATTACTTTTTGGGTTTGGAGGTGTGGCAGGAGGAGGGGCATTTCTTCCTGGGGCAGGGGAAGTATATTGTGGATATCCTTGGCAGATTCCACATGGAGGATTGTAAACCCATGTCGACATCGATGATCACCAACTGGAAGAAGCTTCATGCTTCGGATTCCGAGTTGGTGGATCCCACATTGTACAGACAGCTGATTGGTTCCTTAATGTATTTGGTCAACACTAGACCAGATATTTGTTTTGCAGTCAACACGATGAGTCAGTTTATGTGTGAGCCTAGGAAGGTTCACTGGGTGGCTGCAAAACACATTTTGTGGTACTTGCAGGGGACAGTGGATTATGGTCTGGACTACAGGCAGGGGGATGGAGTGAGATTGGCAGGTTACACTGATTCTGATTGGGCAGGTTGTGCTTCTGATAGGAAGAGCACTTCAGGGTGCTGTTTTGGGTTGGGTTCGGCGGTGGTGTCATGGTTCAGCTGGAAGCAGCGGTCAGTAGCATTGAGTTCAGCGGAAGCAGAGTATATGGCAGCCAGTCTAGCTAGTTGTGAGGCCATCTGGCTTCGCAAGATGTTGTTTGGCTTATTTGGTCAGCCGTTGAGACCTTCAGTGATTTACTGTGATAATCAGAGTTGCATTAAACTCATGGAGAATCCAATATTTCATGACATGTCAAAGCATATCAGGATCAAATATCATTTCATCAGAGACTATGTTCAGAAAGGCGCTATGAAGCTTGAGTATATTCCCACTGATGAGCAGGTTGCAGATATTCTTACCAAAGCCTTACCACGGGGCAAGCATGTCTACTTCAGAGACAATATGGGTGTGGTGAGGAACACCTTCCTCGGTAAGAGGGAGTGTTGAAATTTGGTTACCGGAGGACAGGTGGTTCCCTAAGGCTTTGATCTTTGGCCTAGGGAAAAGTGTCCAAAAAGAATTTAATTTTTCTCCAAAAGTGACTTTATAATTTTATAAAGTCAAATCTAATTTAAAAGTGACTTTAAGTGATAAAGTTACTAAAGTCTAATTTTAAAGTGACTTTAATAAAGTCAATGTAAAATTAGAAAAGGAAAAGTGACTTTGGAAATAAATGACTAAGTGGGTCTTTATTAAAGTGGGGTGAATTAAAAAATAGAAAGTGAGATTTAAATGAGCATTTAATCTTAGCCCTAGATCTCAATCTATTTTAGCCATTGGATTTAGGGATTCCCCAAAAGTCACTTAGGGTTAGGTTAAAGGAGGAAAAGGAGGAAAAGGTCATTCATTCTTTCATGAGCAGATTGAGAGAGGAGGAGAGAAAGCTGAAGAGTAATTTCTGAGCAGAGGGAGAGCAACAAAGGCAGCACAGCAAATCCGTACAACAAGAGGGCACACTTCCCAAGGCTGAAAATCCGTACAGTAGAGTTTCATTGGCACACTAACCGAGGCAGAAAATCCGTATAGCAGTTTGCACGGTTTTCGAGAGAGGGGCAGCACTGTTTTTGAGGAACTGGAACAACAACAAGGAGCACAGTTTTCTAGGCTGATTTTCTGGGCACGAAAATCGAGAAAGGGGGGCTGTTGTCCTATCCGTACATAATTCGTATAGTCTGTATGGTCATTCCTGTCACGTTTTTCGAGGCAGCAAAGACAACATTTAATGCTGTAATTTCTCTGTAAAATTTCTGCTTGCTGTTTGGCATGGTTTTCAAGGTGGAGGGTGGCACGAAAGTTGAGATAAGTGATTTTTGAGTTCGCTGTAATTTTACGTATTATGGATGTTCCCGGACCTCCACAACTTCGTGACATCCCTTCCATGGTTTCCAAGAGTTGTAGGGGGTTTTTCCAGGGTCATGTTGACCAAAAATATCAGTGTTTAAATGTGTTGAATGGCTATTTTGAGCTTGCTATTTTTTATTTCTGCATTTTCTAGCATTCTGTAAATTTTCCAGAATTTGTGTTTTCAGCAAAAAAATATTTTTTTGTTGTTGAATGTAAGGATATGGGAAAGGGCATTTAACTAAAAGAAAAATAAGGTCAAATTGAAAACCGGGTGGGAAAACGGGAAATTTCTACAGATCTGTTGACTAAATAACAAGCAGTGGATACTACTTCTGCCCACAACTCCTTTTGCAAGTTAGCATTACTGATCATGCTTCTGGCTCTTTCCATAAGAGTCTAATTCATCCATTCAGCAACGCCATTTTGTTGAGGGGTATAAACAGTAGTTTTATGTCTAACAATCCCTTCATGCTTACAAAATTGTTCAAATTCTAAAGACGTAAATTCACTGCCATTGTCAGTTCTTAAACATTTAATTGATTTGCCTGTTTTCTTTTCCACCATTGTTTTAAATTGTTTAAACACATTAAATACATCAGCTTTCTTTTTCAACATATAGACCCAAACTTTTCGGGAGAAATCATCAATAAACGTTAAGAAATATGATGCACCTCCATAAGACACAGTAGGAGATGGTCCCCACAGATCAGAATGAATGTAGTCTAAAATCTGTTTACTATTATGATTTCCAGTCTTGAACCTTTGTTTACATTGTTTACCAAACACGCAATATTTACAAAAATCCAACTTCAAGGATTTCAAATCAGGAAGCAACTTGTGGTTCAACAGTACTTGAAGACCTTTCTCACTCATGTGACCCAACCGCTGATGCCATAGACGAGAACCTTCTTCTGCTTTCTCTGAGATGATCGCTGCTTCACTAACTTGAGTGCTTCCTTTGAGTCTGTACAGATTTCCAACCTTTTCAACCTTCATCACAACCAAGGCTCCTTTTGAGACTTTCAGCACTCCATTCTGACCTGTAAATTTATAACCATTCGAATCCAAAACTCCCAAGGAAATCAAGTTTTTCGTTAGATTAGGTACATGCCTAACATTAGATAATGTTTTAACTGTACCATCATACATTTTAATTTTTACATTACCAATCCCAATAGTCTGACAAGATGCATTATTTCCCATGAATACATAACTACCATCTACAGTTTCATATGAAGTAAACCAACTTCAGTGCGGACTCATATGATGAGAAGCACCAGAGTCTAATAGCCAATTTTCAGCATCTTGAGAAACATTACAGACAGGGAGAGCTTCAGCAATTAAAACCTCATCAACCATACCTGAATCAACCTGATTTGCTTCCTTGTTATGGTTTTCCGACTCCTTTCGTTTCCAACAATCTTTCTTGAGGTGTCCGAGTTTATTGCAGTACCAACACTTGGCTTTACACTTCTTGTTGCCCTTTGACTTCGATCTAGAAGAACCTCTTGTTTTCTCCCCCCTTTCCTTTGACCGACCTCTGGCTACCATGGCTTCAGGTGCAGATGTCTCAATGCTAGATTTCCTTCGTACCTCTTCAGATAAGAGAGCACCCACGACAGATTCAAGTTTTAATGAATCGGCAGTGCTCAAACTGATTGAGGTCACGAAGTGATCCCATGACTCAAGCAGGGAACACAACAAGGTTATTGCCTTGTCTTCTTCCTCCATTTTTACTTCCATATCTGACAACTGGCAAATAAGCGTATTAAAAACATTTAAGTGTTTTGCAATTTTCGTACCCTCCTTCATCCAAGACTGTACAGTTTTCTTTTTAAATAAATTCTATTTGTCAAAGATTTTTTCATATACAAGGTTTCCAATTTTTTCCACAACCCTGCAGTTGTACTCTCTCCAACAATATTGAAGAGAAATTCATCTGCCAAACATAACCGAACGGTACTGAGAGCTCGGGAATCCAAGTCCTCCCAGTCCGAATTTGTCATGCTTGCTGGTTTTTATTTACCCTGTCTAATGCTTTATGCAACCCTTGTTGCACCAGCAAATCCCTAACCTTCAGTTTCCACAGAGCAAAATTGTTTTTCCCGGTGAATTTATCCACCTCAAATTTTGCGTTTGTCATTTTTTCCATTTCTCCCTCCTAGGGTTTCAGATTTCCCTTCTTCTACAAATTAAAAATTTCCCCTCTTCTTCTAGGGTTTCAAGGGTTTCAAATATTTTCCCCTATTCTGCAAGGGTTTCAAGAGATTTCAAATCTCTTCTTTCTCCTACTAATTTTAAATAGAGATAAAAAGTTACAATTTCTATTGTTTTTATTTCACTAAATCAATTCTTTTGAAAACAATTTTTGTTAAAAAAAACCCCTTTTCTCAAACTGAATAATTTCTGTTCAAACCCTTTTAACAGAAAAAATTTCTGTTCAACCAATTTCTGTTCAAAAACCCTTTAAGAAAAATACCTTTCAGGAAGTCAACCTCTCAGCCTCCACTTAAATTCGATGAATAGCCAGCATATACAAACTTGAGCAAATCCTCTGCAAACTCCTCGAATTCCAAATTTTCTTCTTGCTGTGGATGGAAACGTCCCTCCTTTCTCGAGACATGCAAACCCTCGACAATCTTCTTTCTCCAGACAATGCAACAGGCACAATGACTTAAGGCGGCAGTGGCTGGCTTCTTACGGATTCAATGCAAACGGGAAATGCCTGGCTTCGGCCCTCTCGACGATCTTTTCCAACGGATGGTTCGATGGCTCTTCAACAAATTCGATGGCTCTTCAACGGCCTCAACGGCGGATTCTTAGACTTCTCTCACGGTGGAATGGCAGCGGTTACAAATCTCCCTCGACGGCTCCTCGAGGCGTCCTCTGTTTCTTGTGGATGGAAACCATAGACTCCTCCCACGGATGGCGGTGGTGCGGTTTGAACATGTTTGAACATGTTTTGAGCGGTTTGGATGAGTTGATTTGATCAAAACTTAGTCTTTGATGTTAGTGATAGAAAAAGTAGTCGGTAAGGTCAAGGATTCAGGATTCATGGTAGGACTAATTGAACGAATAAGATGGGGTT
>JAXQQM020076821.1:0-14942 GCA_034641835.2 Pinus albicaulis | reverse complement strand
CCCTATAGCATCAAGCCCTTCACGGAGGAGGTATTGTGTGACATTTCTCCTATTGGTGTTTCTGATGTATTATTAGGCCAACCATACTTGTATGAAGAGACATGCGTATTTGTGGATGATTTTTGTCACCCCCCTAGAGACAGTCTAGAGTTGCCATAGACCAGTGCCTAGGACATCTTAATATAGCAGGGAGACACGTAATGTAGCTTGGGTTGTCAATCCAAATGCCTTCCTACTATCTCTTGTTTAAACAAGGAAATTAGTTTTGAATGGGACCAATCTCTCTCAAAAGCTGGTACAAAGATAAGAACAGTGTAGGGACATCATGTAACACTCCAATACAAAGGCATCAGACAGTTAAGAGACCGCTTACTGTAAAGAGGGCCAGTTCAGATAATATATCACAGAAATCAAATATCAAGAAGTGGGTGCAGTGAGGAAACATAAAGAAGATATTAGCTGACATGAGATTGATACCCAGATACACATCAGAACCATATAAGGGCATACCAATTTATGAATCCTTATATGACAATGGCATTTTAAAAGCACCCCCTCAAGCAACTAATATAGCAGAAAATATGGATGAAGTGAACATGAAACAGTATACCATGACTAGGCCTATTTAAAGCGCTTGACTAATTCCAGAAAGGGCATCAACAAGGATGAATCCTTACTGCAAACTAGTGAGCCACTCGCATTCTAGAACATGATATAAGAAGATAAGTAGCATGAAAAGAGGTATTGTATTAACACATAAGAGAAATTACATACTGTGAGATACCAGAGACCAGAATCCTCATTACAGTTATAACCCCTCCTCACTGAGACCCTACGGGCTCTGAACCTTCCTACAGAAATTTAACAAGATGTATACAAAAGCCTTTTCACTGCACCGTTTGCTGATAGAAATCTGGAACCTCTAGAATGTCTTCTTTTCGGGCCTTTATAGTTGAGATAGAGAATTCTAGAGGAGGAGGTAGATAGAAAACATTTAATGACTTATTTTGAATCAAATGGCGGAAATAATTCGCGCCCACAGTATGAATGACTAATTATAAATAAATGTACTATACAATCTGTCTATAGAAATAATGCTGGGAGATGAAAATCTCCTTTCATACAAGACACAAATAATAAAATATATATAATGCTTTTCCCTTTGCTGAGGAAAAATCTGCTGCCGTAAGAGCCCTGAGATGGTCTGCAATTCTGTACTGTACTCTCGGCCCTTGATTTTGGATTCGAATCCTGGATCTTTAATGTAGGGCGAATTTCTCTGGAGGGTTCTGTGAATCCATATCTTTGTCTTCTTTAATGGTGGTCATTTCTCACACCTACCCTCGGCTTCTTCTTTAAGTTTCACCAGCAAAATGTGTCCTTTTATGGGCTTTATGCTTTTGCAACAGCGGCAGCGAATTAAAACGCCCTCCTGGTATCTTGAATCCTGCAAAACTCATAAACATATTAGGAAAAACCAGACTCAGAGGTGTAGGGTGTGAAGGTGGAGATGAAGGTGATGACGTGGACACAGACAGAAGACGGGAACACTCAGGGTGGCGGAAGAAAAACAATGGAGGCTTTCACAAATGGACGAAATGTGACACAGTCTGGACGTGAGGAAAGAATAGCGGCAAATACGAATAAACACATATAAACACACACACACACACACACACACACACACACACACACACACACACACACACACACACACAGATATATATTGGCGCGGAGGAATCTTACGGATGTACAAGACCAAAACACGTGGATGTACGAGGGACAAGTGGAAGGGCGACGTGGCGGAGTCAACGGGTGAGGGGACTGAACTCTGGACCGTCGGGTTACAAACGCAGATCAACGGTTAGAAATGGACGGGAGAGACACGATGGTAGGCCACAGGACACGGCGGAGACGAAATAACGGGCGAGCAACTCCAGAGAAAGACCGCCGTCAGATCGGGAGCAGTAGATCCAACGACTTAAACGAATTCCACTGCCCGACGATTGTACTGGCTTTAACGCATGGGGAAAGTGGTTTTAGGGCCCGTACCAAGGACACGCGGCGCCTGTCTAGTGGAATCGTTGGCCCAATGGATAATACCGCCAGCCTGCGGTAAGTGGTGCGGGGGTTACCACTGGTTTTCTGCGCGCGGGGCCCTACACACGAAATGATCACCGCTCCGTTGATTTGGACTTCGATCAGACGACCACCATTGCGCTCGATCATTTAAAACAATAGGCCCCTTTTCGTTTTGGCTTACGGTTTTAAGGCTCGGGTCATATGGAAGCCAAAGCGGGAGGGAGTTAAACTCTTTGGGGCTCGGCCCGATGCATTTAAATTTTGGTTTTGACCATTATAAAGTAGATTTTCGGGCGGAGATAGTAATATGAAACGGGAGCATGAGGTTTAAAATGGATTTGAATGAGGCAACAGGCCAAATTTTACAGGCAGGGGCAAATATGTACAACATCGGCTCCATCTGGGGACGGCATGTTCGTCCTCGGACATGTCGAGAACACGCAGACCTCAGACCCTCCTGTATGTGAATTTTATCCTATAATCCCTTTGCATTTATTTTTTTAAGACTCGTTAGCACACCTACATTATTCAAAGAATGATGGAACAAAAAGAAAACTAATGTACAATATAATACACCAGGCTGTCTTGGCCTCCTGGGTCCCATACTCTGCTTTGCTGGTGTCCATTAGTTGCATTATTCTTCAGTTGTACCCCTCCATGTTTCCCTATTTTATTCTGTAATTTGCCTCCAGCTATGCTTTCACATTTTGTTTTTGTTTTTCCATTGCCAAAATTTCTTTGCTTTCTTGGTGCTGTCTGCTGTTTCTGAGGCACCTTCATCATCAGTCTTCTAATGCTGTCAATTCCTACGCCCAGCCTTTCTTTTATCTGGAACTGACTTTGCTCACTGCTGTCTTCATACTGGGCAGATTTGATTTTTGCATTTTCCACTGCATCTTCAATATGGCTCTTGAGAGCTTGATCACTTTCTTCTTGTATTTTGAAAGGCAGTGGCATCTCTTCTTCTTGTTCCAGAATAGCAGCTTCAAAAAATCTTCTTTCTGCTGGCAACATGCTGCTAGAAAATACCCTTGATGCTTCTTCAAATGTTTGCAAAAAATGAGCATAAGGATCATGAAAAGATACCTGGTCATGTATATTAGGCAGGCAGGCTTCAGCCAGGATTTCTTTTCCTTCCACTGGATTAAGAACAAGACTCTCTTGAGAAAGAGAATCTCCCTCATTTTCTTCATTTTCTAAACTGGAGGACTCATCATATATGGCAGTTGAGTCCTCATAGGGCTCGGATATGCTCTGCTCTGACGTGTTGAGCTCCATGAAACGATCTAAGTATTCTTGAGCAGGGGCTTGTACCTTTGCTTCCTCTTTTTCAAGAGAAGGCTCGTTATTTTCATCTTGCTCAAGAGCTTCTTCTTTGCTCTCCTCCTCTTCTGAAAAGAAAGACTGCTGATCTCCGCTCTCATGACACTCATCACTGATGCTTTCATAACTTTCCCCATCAGTGTCATAGATAGGACGGATGGGTCCACTGCTTCTCTGGAGACAATCATCATCAAATAAATCATAATTAGGAAAGTCACAATCATAAGCAATGTCACCAATCAAACTTGTCAGTTTCTCGGCAGGTCTTTCTTCGTCTTGATTCTCAGAGGAGCTTTCTGGATCCGAATTATCAAACTCAATGGACGAGTGAGCAAGGGTAGGTGTTCCATAGAAAATTTCTGAGGCAGGCTGCTGATTTAATTTCTGATCAACCTCATCTTCTGTCAAAGGGGATGATTGCTTTGTGTTCCTCTGTGCAGAAGAGCAACAGCTCTCCTTTTCTTGTACTAGCTGATTGGGAGGCGGGATGTTCTCTTGAGCCTCTTCTTTTACATCAGATTCTGCCTCTTCTATGTGGTCTCTTGCTTCTTCAAGGCAACGTTTCCTATTAACTTTTGCTATTAGGTCGTGATATTCTCTGACCAGCATAATACAAGATATAGGCAAGAATTCAGGCAATTCCTGATTGCTTTCCTCTTCATCTTCCATGGGCTTTAAAACATCATACATGCCTTGCTCATTATCCGCGTCTTGATTTTGCTCTTGTTCTGGGAGAGGCATGGGCCGTTCTAAATAATTATCATCCTCATTCATATTAGCGCTATACCTCTCCTGCACTTTACCAAACCTTTTTATTAATTCATTTAATTGATAATACAAAGCCTCTAGCTTTGTATCCCTATCCATGCTTGGATCCATGCTTTTGCAAAGATGATCACTAGATCTTCTCAACTAGTTCAGAGTCTTCTGCCAGTGGGGTCTTTTAATTATTCAGGAACTGCGGAGTCGCCAGGTGGATGGTTTAAGATCTTTACTGTCAACCACAGTGATTTGCCAAATCAAAGCTATTGTTTCTTCCCCAGCAGAGTCGGGACCGCAAATAGATTTATCAAATAAACAACAGTGGAGTCGGGATTTTCTACTGAGATTTCTTGAGAAGAAGAAGACTGATAATCTTCTACATGATATTCAGGGATTTTGGTACAAACTGACTTCTTCTCTTTCCAAAATCTTTTATGGATGGTCTTCTCCGGGTCAGACACGTAAGGTGTTTTCAGCTGAGATGTATCTGACCTCAAATGTGGCCTACGAGGAGCCAGGACTACCAATAAAATTTATCAAATAAAGACCAGTGGAGTCGCCAAGGTGAGAGATATGCAACTCTTCAACTCTCTGTGCTCACCTGATTAGAGAGTGAAAACCATTTGTCGAGACCCAGGGAAACTGATATTCTTTGAATTCGCTCCCCGGCAACGGCGCTAGAAAGATGTTGTGGATGATTTTGTCACCCCCCTAGAGACAGTCTAGAGTTGCCATAGACCAGTGCCTAGGACATCTTAATATAGCAAGGAGCCCTTTATAGTTTGGGTTGTCAGTCCAAGAACTCACTAACTATCTCTTTTTTAAACAAGGAAATTAGTTTTGAATGGGACCAATCTCTCTCAGAAGCTGGTACAAAGATAAGAACAGTGTAGGGACATCATGTAACACTCCAATACAAAGGCATCAGACAGTTAAGAGACCGCTTACTGTAAAGAGGGCCAGTTCAGATAATATATCGCAGAAATCAAATATCAAGAAGTGGGTGCAGTGAGGAAACATAAAGAAGATATTAGCTGACATGAGATTGATACCCAGATACACAACAGAACCATATAAGGGCATACCAATTGATGAATCATTATATGACAATGGCGTTTTAAAAGCACCCCCCTCAAGCAACTAATATAGCAGAAAATATGGATGAAGTGAACATGAAACAATATACCATGACTAGGCCTATTTAAAGCGCTTGACTAATTCCAAAAAGGGCATCAACAAGGATGAATCCTTACTGCAAACTAGTGAGCCAATCGCATTCTAGAACATGATACAAGAAGATAAGTAGCATGAAAAGAGGTATTGTATTAACACATAAGAGAAATTACATACTGTGAGATACCAGAGACCAGAATCCTCATTACAGTTATAACCCCTCCTCACTGAGACCCTACGGGCTCTGAACCTTCCTACAGAAATTTAACAAGATGTATACAAAAGCCTTTTCACTGCACCGTTTGCTGATATAAATCTGGAACCTCTACAATGTCTTCTTTTCGGGCCTTTATAGATGAGATAGATAATTCTAGAGGAGGAGGTAGATAGAAAACATTTAATGACTTATTTTGAATCAAATGGCGGAAAGAATTCGCACCCACAGTATGAATGACTAACTATAAATAAATGTACTATACAATCTATCTATAGAAATAAATGTTGGGAGATGAAAATCTCCTTTCATACAAGACACAAATAATAAAATATATACAATGCTTTGCCCTTTGCTGAGGAAAAATCTGCTGCCGTAAGAGCCCTGAGATGGTCTGCAATTCTGTACTGTACTCTCGGCCCTTGATTTTGGATTCGAATCCTGGATCTTTAATGTAGGGCGAATTTCTCTGGAGGGTTCTGTGAATCCATATCTTTGTCTTCTTTAATGGTGGTCATTTCTCACACCTACCCTTGGCTTCTTCTTTAAGTTTCACCAGCAAAATGTGTCCTTTTATGGGCTTTAAGCTTTTGCAACAACGGCAGCGAATTAAAACGCCCTCCTGGTATCTTGAATCCTGCAAAACTCATAAACATATTAGGAAAAACCAGACTCAGAGGTGTAGGGTGTGAAGGTGGAGATGAAGGTGATGACGTGGACACAGACAGAAGACGGGAACACTCAAGGTGGTGGAAGAAAAACAATGGAGGCTTTCACAAATGGAAGAAATGTGACACAGTCTGGACGTGAGGAAAGAATAGCGGCAAATACCAATTAAAACATATAAACACACACACACACATATATATATATATTGGCGCGTAGGAATCTTACAGATGTACAAGACCAAAACACGTGGATGTACGAGGGACAAGTGGAAGGGCGACGTGGCAGAGTCAACGGGTGAGGGGACTGAACTCTGGACCGTCGGGTTACAAACACAGATCAATGGTTAGAAATGGACGGGAGAGACACGATGGTAGGCCACAGGACACGGCGAAGACGAAATAACGGGCGAGCAACTCCAGAGAAAGACCGCCGTCAGATCGGGAGCAGTAGATCCAACGGCTTAAACGAATTCCGCTGCCCGACGATTGTACTGGCTTTAACGCGCGGGGAAAGTGGTTTTAGGGCCCGTACCAAGGACACGCGGCGCCTGTATAGTGGAATCGCTGGCCCAATGGATAATACCGCCAGCCTGGGGTAAGTGGTGTGGGGGTTACCACTGGTTTTCTGCGCGCGGGGCCCTACACACGAAATGATCACCGCTCCGTTGATTTGGACTTCGATTGGACGGCCACCATTGCACTCGATCATTTAAAACAATAGGCCCCTTTTCGTTTTGGCTTACGGTTTTAAGGCTCGGGTCATATGGAAGCCAAAGCGGGAGGGAGTTAAACTCTTAGGGGCTCGGCCCGATGCATTTAAATTTGGGTTTTGACCATTATAAAGCAGATTTTCGGGCAGAGATAGTAATATGAAACGAGAGCATGAGGTTTAAAATGGATTTGAATGAGGCAGCAGGCCAAAGTTTACAGGCAGGGGCAAATATGTACAACACAATGATTAATGGTAGAATGTCACGACCTAAAACCAACATGCCCTTTTTCTCTTTTACCTTCCTTTTTTGCCCAACTTCTAATTCTATGCTCCACCATGCTTCCAAATAACTTTCCAAAAAGAGGATTAACCATAATAGTGCAGTAATTGGAGGGAATATTAATGTCTCCACTTTTGTACAAGGGGATAACAACACTAGTTGTCCATTCAGTCGGAAAACTACTTTGTGTGACGCTATTGAAGATATTTTTAGTAGTCAAAGCCAAGGTTTTAACCACCCACTTTAAAAATTCTTCTTGAAATCCTTCAATGTCTTGAGCTTTACCATTTGCTAAATTTTTTATACCACGCTTGACATCTTCTAATGAAAATAACCCAACTGAAGTGTTGATTATGGGAGGGCCACTTCTCTTTTGTTCTCTAATCCAATTTGGATCCTGAAGTTTTGTGTTGAAATTACAAAATGCCCAAGATGGACATTTATAAGTAATTAGTCATCGATTTTTGTAATAAAAAGGTTGTGTCGAAATTGCAACAACCAAGAATGTCTTATGAGAAATGGTTCATCAACTCAAGTCATCAACATAATCTTGTCAAAATTGGTAAGCGACCAAGATGGTCACATGCAGCATTCTTGCTATGTGCAAGAATTTAGTTCAACATGTTCGTCGTCAATTTTGACATCAACATCAGTGACTTCGACAACATTTACCAATGTTTTTCTCTTCATGAATTGAAGTCCAAAATGTCGTCATGTAAAAAAGTCGTCATAGTGAGTTGTGTCGACCTGTGACAATGAAACATTAAAGAGCATAGTCATAATGAGAATTGTAAAGTGCTAAATCCATGTAAAAGGCCTAAGGATAAAAGAAAATCCTAAGTCTAAACATTAAGCACTAGAGAGTCTAAGTTAAGTGTTAGGCGAAAATGTTAGTGATTAGTCTTAAAAACATCTGTTAAAGACTAAATCCTAAATGCCTAAATAATAGCACAAAAAAGTTATGCCTAGGTCTAAGTTCTAGTTTTAAACCTAAGGTTAAATCCTAAGGTGAAATAATGTAAAAGGAATAATCCTAAAACCTAGCGCTAAAGTCCTATTCTTTATAAAACCTATCCATGATGATGAAATTCTAAACCTAAGACTACAACCTAAGGTGCATGGTATTAAACTATGTAATAAAGCTTTCAGTAATTACAAATGTTATGACAGTCCTAAACCATGACTACATAACTGTGTCGGAGGCATGTGAGTAGAGATAATGTAACCATAAGCGGAGATGTTAACAATAATCTCAACAGCCTTGGAAGCCGTGATGTGTGAACAGATAACGTTGTAACCGTGCCCGCTAGAGTAGACCATAGATATAGCCGCCAGTTCAAAACCATGGCCGCTGGAGATAAGGCTTATCACATGCCAGTGTTATCCACCAACGCTAGCAGCAACTGTCCGAATTGACCTTCGAATAAGTCGCCTTCCGAAAAACTGTCACATGCCGACAACTTATACCTCCACCCAATTTGGTTGATGGTCGAGGTTATTTTTATCCTAAGGTTTGTTTTTGGGTTTTTTGCATAAGAAATGGCGTTGATATAATTAAAGGACCTTATCCTTTAACACCTTAGGTGTCAACTAGCCCGAGGATAGAAAACCAATTAGAAGCTCAACCTATATCCAATTGTGTCTTGGATAATCTTGAGGAAGCATCAAGATTTATGTAAAGTCTAAAATAGGTTTTGAAATGATTTGATTCCTTAATTCATTATCTAAAAGTGGAATTCACATTAAACCTAATGAACCATAATCTTCGATGCATGAAGATAGAGAAGTGGAAATGGATTAGTTTAATGCCATGTTCCCCTCATCCTATTTAAGAAGAAAAAGATGTTTTGAAGAGGATAGAGGAGGTCTCAAGAGAAGAATTAAAAGAGAAGTTCTCTTGAGAAGCAATAGAGTACATTGTAGAGAGTTTTGTTTTTGCAGGAAAATTGTGGAGAAGGAGAGCTCTAATTCTTGCATACATTCAGATTTGAAGTTCGCTGCAGTGCATCAGGTTCCACTTCAAACATCAAAACTCAGTCCATCTACTTTTGTGCAGAGGTCCAAACGCTTCAATTCACCAGTTAGAGTGTGTTGATCATCACAAGACTTTCTTGGCCAACTGAAGGCCTATTCAAGTAAAGAGACAATATCTGAAAATACTGTTCAGGAGAATTGCCTTTTACATTGTCAGTAGTGCTGTTTGGTGCTTATCAGTTGACAAGTCAATGTAACCTTTTCTCTCGGCTTTCTTAATACAACGGTCACACACTTTTGAAGCGGACCCAGAGACGTAGTCCAGGAGGGACGAACTCCATCATTAATTCTTGTTGTCATTATTATTTTGATGTTATGCATGATGCGTAAAATTTAACATTTAAATTAATGACTTATTTCTAAAACACTCTGTGTTAAGCAGTTGGAATCACATACAAGCAACTATTTCAGTTATTCTTCTTTCCATTCTCATTTTTGTCAAGAGTTAGAAAGATTTTTTCTATCCAATTTCAGATCATATTTTGGTATTAGAGCATACTAGCTCTTTTTCAGGTACAAAAATGGGAAAGAACTCAAGACAACAGCTTCGGTTGAAAGAATTCGAAGAGTTCAATCAACAATTTCAGCAGGAAAATACTGCTCTACGAAGAATGGTGCAAACTCTGGAAAGTGGCAAGAAGATATTGTAGTCTGAAATTGAAGTCTTGAGAAAGAAAAAAAGAGGAAACAATCCTCTAATAGAAAGTGCAGCTACTAACGGAAAGAAGCCAACACTATCTCTTCATTAGGAGGATGAAGATAGTTCTTCTCTTTCATCAACTCCAAAATCAACAAGAGAGGCCATTGGAACATTTTCCTCACCTACTGAGGAAACTCCCAACATATTGGTATCACAAAAAAGTGATTCAGACTCTGAGGAAGTTTCTAGCCAGAAGAAAAATGAAGCTTCTGAAAGTAAAGGTTTGTCCATGATGAAGGCCATGGGATATCAGGAAGGAGAAGGCCTTGGAAAGAATGGTCAAGGAATACTTCTACCAATAACTGTACAAGAAAGGCCTAAGTATGAAGGCCTAGGTTATGGTTTAATGAAGTGCGACTATTGTGAAAATATGGGCCACATTTCGAGTCAATGTTGGTCTTTGCATCCTGAGCTTATGCCAAAGAAGCTATATGATAAGAAAGGTAAACACAAACAATCCTCTAGTAGTGATTCTGGAAGTGATTTATTTTATCAAAATTGGGTTGTAGAAACTATTAAAAGAATATATCCATGCACATTTTTTGGAATTTCATGGCATTGTGTAGAACATTGCTGGAAGCATAGAGTCTACAGAAAGAAAGTTGGAGCTACTAAAATCAAACCACAGGAAGATGATGAAACACTACAAGTGAAGAAGTGTTCAGGTAAAACCTTGCTTCAATCTATCAATGAATTCGCTGAAGATGAATAACATTCATGAAATTCAAAGGGAACAAGTACAAATTCATAAGAGAGAATTTTTCAGCATTGCAAATTGTCGGGGCATGCTAAGAGCAACTGTCCAATCCTACCACAAGAAACAACATTGACATCAGCAGAACATGAGTCATCCAATTCACCTACTGGGGAACATTCGACTGCCAAATGGAATTGGGCAGACTATATGCCATATGTCTACAATGAGTCTGTAAATTTTTTTCTAGATCTAGATGAGTCTGTAATTAGGATCTAGAGTTATTTTTTTTCAATGAATTGTAATAAAATTTTTTGGAGAACCAAAAGTTCTTTTTGTGGGAAGGTGTGATCCAATTTTGATCTTGAAGTTTTGTGTCGCAATTAAAAAATGCCGAAGATGGACATTTATAAGTAATTAGTCATCGATTTTTGTAATAAACAGGTTGTGTCGAAATTGCATCAACCAAGAAGGTCTTATCAGTAATGGTTCATCGACTCAAGTCATCAACAGGATCTTGTCAAAATTGGTAAGCAACCAAGATGGTCACATGCAACATTCTTGCTGTGTGCAGGAATTCAGTTCAACATGTTCGTCGTCAGTTTTGACATCAACATCAGTGACTTCGACAACATTCACCAATGTTTTTCTCTTCATGAATTGAAGTCCAAAATGTCGTCATGTAAAAAAGTCGTCATAGTGAGTTTTGTCGACTTGTGACAATGAAACATTAAAGAGAATAGTCATGATGAGAATTGTAAAGTGCTAAATCCATGTAAAATACCTAAGGATAAAAGAAAATCCTAAGTCTAAACATTAAGCACTTGAGAGTCTAAGTTAAGTGTTAGGCGAAAATGTTAGTGATTAGTCTTGAAAACATTTGTTAAAGACTAAATCCTAAATGCCTAAATAATAGCACAAAAAAGTTATGCCTAGGTCTAAGTTCTAATTTTAAACCTAAGGTTAAATCCTAAGGTGAAATAATATAAAAGGACTAATCCTAAAACCTAGCGCTAAAGTCCTATTCTTTATAAAACCTACCCATGGTGATGAAATTCTAAACCTAAGACTACAACCTAAGGTGCATGGTATTAAACTATGTAATAAAGCTTTCGGTAATTACAAATGTTATGACAATCCTAAACCGTGACTGCATAACCGCGTCGAAGCCATGTGAGAAGAGATAATGTAACCATAAGCGTAGATGTTAATAGTAATCTCAACAGCGTCAGAAGCCGTGACGTGTGAACATATAACGCTGTAACCGTGCCCGCTGGAGTAGACCGCAGATATAGCCGCCAGTTCAAAACCGTGATCGCCGGCGATAAGGCTTATCACATGCCAGTGTTATCCTCTAGCGCTAGCAGCAACCGTCCGGATTGACCGTCGAAGAAGCCGCCTTCCGAAAAGCTGTCACATGCCGACAGCTTATACCTCCGCCCGGTTTGGTTGACGGTCGAGGTTATTTTTATCTTGAAGTTTGTTTTTGGGCTTTTTGCATAAGAAATGGTGCTGATATAAATAAAGGACCTTATCCTTTAACACCTTAGGTGTCAACTAGCCCGAGGAAAACAAACCCATTAGAAGCTCAACCTATATCCAATTGTGGCTTGGATAATCTCGAGGAAGCATAAAGATTTATGTAAAGTCTAAAATAGGTTTTGAAATGATTTAATTCATTAATTCATTATCTAAAAGTGGAATTCACATTAAACCTAATGAACCATAATCTTCGATGCACGAAGATAGAAAAGTGGGAATGGATTGGTTTAATGCCATATTCCCCTCATCCTATTTAAGAAGGCAAAGATGTTTTGAAGAGGATAGAGGAGGTCTCGAGAGAAGAATTAAAAGAGAAGTGCTTTTGAGAAGCAATAGAGTACATTGTAGAGAGTTTTGTTTTTGCAAGAAAATTGTGGGGAAGGAGAGATCTAATTCTTGCATACATTTAGATTTGAATTTCGCTGCATTGCATCGGGTTTCACTTCAAACATAAAAAATCAGTCTATCTACTTTTGTGCAGAGGTCCAAACGCTTCAATTCACCAGTTAGAGTGTGTTGATCATCACAAGACTTTCTTGGCCAACTGAAGACATATTCAAGTAAAGAGACAGTATCTGAAAAGCCTGTTTAGGATAATTGCCTTCTACATTGTCAGTAGTGTTGTTTGGCGCTTATCAGCTAACAAGTCAATGTAACCATTTCTCTCGGCTTTCTTAATACAACGGTCGCACACTTTTGAAGCGGACCCGGAGACGTAGTCTAGGAGGGACGAACTCTGTCATTAATTCTTGTTATCATTATTATTTTGATGTTATGCATGATGCGTAAAATTTAACATTAAAATTAATGGCTTATTTCTAAAACACTCTATGTTAAGCAGTTGGAATCACATACAAGCAAATGTTTCAGTTATTCTTCTTGCCATTCTCATTTTTGCCAAGAGTTAGAAATATCTTGTCTATCCACTTTCAGATCATTCTCTCTTGTAAATAAGCTTCACATACTCTAACCATTGAGTAGCCGAGATATTATTATCCAATTGCTTTTTCTTTTGCTATAATTCCCTCCAAAATATTTTGGGATTAAGTATTCCCAAAGAAATTAATTTGTTCCTTCTTGAAGTCACATACTTTTCTTTTTTTGTTTTTATCATATTTTTTTACTTTTTCACGCCTTCATTGTTTACTTCCTTCTCTTTAAGTGATCTTTTTGCAGCCTTACACTCTTCATCAAACCAGGGATTGTTTGGAAAAGTGTTTGAAATTCTCTTCATTGGTCGGGATCTTTTGCACTCCTTTAGGGCTTTGTGGTTTAAAGGGATCATCATATTGCTGCCAATGTTCTATATTATTTCCTTGTACTCTTCACTTTCTAAGTTGACTTTTTCCACTTGAAATTGATGTTCCAAAGCAACAACATAGAGCTCTTGATTTTCTTGATTCATAATGACTCTACCATTTGCATGAAATTTCTTCTGTTTATGCTGGTTTTGCTCCACCTGCATCCCACTTGTGTGCACACCCAACTTAATGAAGAGAGTCATATGATCTGATTTCAACTCAATAGGACAAGCTCCAATATTGAACTCTCACAAATTGGAAATAAACCTCTGGGAGAAAATCACATAATCCATCACACTTTGACCATTGTAAATTTTACCTGTAATGTCACCGGATCTAGGCCAAGCTTTAATTCCATTACAAGTGACCATGTCATAGAGGCTACATAAGCCTAAAAATTCAACACCAAAGTGTGAAACACTCCCTTTTCCATCTTGAGAAGACCTTTCCCACATGTGATCCTCACAATAATTTAGCCAAAGAGGATTGTTGTCCTTATTCCCATCACTACCTAACTGCATAGACTGATTGTTTGTTGTTCTTGAATTAAATTCACCGACCAAAACTATATCTCCCAAAGCCTTGAAGGCAAAAATGTCTTTTTATAGAGCAACATAAGGATCTTAACTATCTAATTTTGCCTTCTTGTAGAACTTTAAATTTTTTGGAGCAAAGTAACAAGCAACCAACTTGATTGTTGCATTGTTGTATGTTATATTAAACCATATAAATTTCTTATTTGGGTCATCTTTTTCCACTTTCACAATTCCACTCCAACTTTCTCTTACTAGAACTATGATCCCACCATGCCCTTTACATGTTCCAATCACTTTATTCCATACTAAAATTTTATTATATCCCTAGAATTCTGGTACCATGCAACCTTCATGCTCATGAGTTTCCATAAGAAAAAATGATGTCTTTCCCTTCTGCTATGGGCCCCAAACCCAATCCTCTCCTTCATGGATAACCTCTACAATTCCAACTTACCATGTTCAGATACTCTTGGGGGACCTGAATCCCTATTTCTGATTAGTTCCGTCATTTAAATATTATGGTCTATAACAAGCAGTTAATGGAAGTGACATCCACCCGTGATGGATCTACCATCGTTATTTGGCTATATATGGCTTTTATAACTATGACATGGGAGATCAAAGAGCAACCTAGTTGTGTCGAGAAGGGGAAAGGTGTTTGTTTTTTGAACAATTTTATTAAAAAATTCATAAACCAAAATTTGGAAGATTTGATGGTACATTGTAATGAAAGAGTTGGTATAAATTGTTATCATTATATACAAGTGTCAATTTTATATATATTTTTCACATTTGTATTTTATATTTATTTTTAATTAAATTTAAAAATAAACACCATAAAATTAGTCTAATCACTAATATCAACAAATAAAAAAAAAAATTTTGGAATTTCAAAAATTAAAAAAACAATTAATATAATAA